>OMNR01099705.1:0-11051 GCA_900303205.1 Mora moro
GCTGCTGTTGATATGCTGTATAGTACCAGTTCCAGTCCAACTATGATCGGTGTACTATTGGCTGGTGTGAATACCATATCCTATGTGGCGTGTATATTTCAAATGTTCAGCTTTCAGGTAGCAGAAGTGATGGAGATGTTTGCTTTAGCCGTCATGGCCTTCGATCGCTTGCTTGCCATCTCTTATCCATTGAGGTATCATAGCATATTAACAAACATGCGCACCATAACCTTAACATATTTCCTTTGGGTTGTTGCCTGTGCCTTTGTCATTCTTATGCCTGTGCTTGTGGTACCGATGCCTTACTGTATCAAGAGGTTACGTTATGCTTTCTGTGACTACCCCGCCGTTGTGCGAACCTCTTGTCACAATCCTTCATATTATTTTAATTTGGCCACCATCGTATGGTTCTTTTTATTATTTTTCACCTTTGGTTTTATTTGCCTGTCATATATGTGGATCTTATTTGTTGTTTTGAGGTCGTCTAAGAATGAGAGCAGAAAAGTGCTCAGTACATGTTTCAGTCATCTCATTGTAGTGGTGTGTTACTACATACCATTGTTTGTGCGTATCGTTTTCACCAGAATCGGCCTGGTGTTGACGCTGGAGGAACGACAAGGTTTAATGATTGGGGCCATTCTTGGTCCATCTCTTGTAAATCCCTTTGTGTACTGTTTCAGAACTAAAGAAATCAAAAACAAGTTGTTTGGTATATTCAAGAAAGTAAAACCAATTAAATAGGATTGCATTTTTCAAATGCATCTGCTTTTACATGTATCTTCTAATACAGTGGTTTTCAAACTGTAGGTGACAAACCTGTAAGGGACCAAGTGGGCCACACATTTTTTTTTAGTGTCACAAAATATTGTGTGTGGTGTGTTCTGGACCAAAAGTATCTCCACAGGTGGGTCACGGCCTGAAAAGTTTGGGAATCCCTGTTCTCATGTATCCCTTACATGAAATACAGTCAATAATGCTGTCCTAACAATGTAATAATACTGTTCAATCAAGTCACATTTTCACCAAGCAGTTTTTTTAAGTGTGCAGTAAAGAAATAAATAACAAATAAAGATTATATAGAAAAACTTTTTTGATTTATCATTTCTTATTTTATTTCTTAGTACTTCAAAATGTATACATTCATCACCCATGGCTTCCCCTACTAGGGAGCCATTCTGAAGCACCTGCGGCCTAGCTCGGGTGACCAGACGTTTCTCTTTAGACTTTTCTCTTTAAACTAGCAAACTAAACTAACAATCTCAATTTGAAAATAGTAACAAAATTTATTTTGAGGTCTTAATAACCTCCTCCATCACCATCTGGTACGCTGTGGCCACTGCCAAGGACAAGGCCAGGCTGCAGCGTATCATTCGCTCCGCTGAGAAGGTGTCACATCTGTTTGTAAATATCTCTATTTTATACATATGTATCTATGTTTATGTTTCCTTATTTTTTGTGTATTGTTTGCACCAACAGACCAAAATAAATTCCTTGTAATGTCAAAATTACTTACTAATTAATTACCGATTTCTGATTCTGATAGTGCTTGCCCCCATGGCTACCACAAGTTTCCATGTTTTCTGAGTGAGCTCTTCTGATTGGCTACTTTGGCTGTTTACTGTGCCCCATGTCACCAAACCCACTGGGTTTCTGTGAGTCAAGAGTCACTCTTGAGGGCCTACCGTTGGGCCTATGGGGAGGGGGGGGCATGCAACCTTTAGGTGAACAAATAACTCATTAACCTTATTGAGGAAAGTTAGGTTAACTTTTCTATGCTACTTGGATTGTTCCATAAAATAAGTTTAGATACGTATCTGAGAATATTTTCAAGAAAGATATGTCTTAGATACATTTGAATTGACTACCTATGTAAAAGTAATTCTAGTATAGCATCTCACACTCAGTCTAACATTTAGAGATGAGTTAAAAAAGGAAAATGGAATATTAGCCATACATAAAATCCTTTAAAAAAGTGTTGACTGAAATGTTAATATTACTGACAGGAATATAGCAATACGTCCACATATATTTGCAACATCCATTTATATGGATGTATATGTGACAGGATAGTGTAGCGGCTAGGGTGTTTGACTCCAAGGCGAAAGTTACTGGGTTCAATACTTTGTGTTCACAGCCTACCAGTAGGCATCTGCCTAACCCCTACCTGCAAGTCCTATCTGAAGTCACTGTTAGTCACTTTGGATAATAGCACCTCCTAAAGATAATATAAAACATGAGGGCCTAGCCCTCATAGCTTCATTGTTTGTTTGTTTCCATGGCCAACCTTCGATTTGCAGTCATCAGTGTTGTAGTGTTGTAATCACCATGATGAAGTCCCAGAACTCACCACCCACAGGGACCTTCAGCTCATTGTTTACCAACCTGACATCTCACCCAGTGACACTGTTTGCTACATGTCTAGTGGTTTCTATTTTTGTTTGCTGTCTCAGTAGCGGTGTCTAGTGGCGTGTGTCGTCATTTTTATGTTGGATGTTAAACAACATTGTAATTGGCATTTCTTAGCCAACAACTTTCTAAATCAAGTTAAAGCCTTACATTTTTATATGCTAGTGAGTGTGTAGCTTAGATTGGCCAATGTCAGAGTATGGGCTGGGCAATCATTATTAAATGATTAAACATTGTATAACTGTTAGACAGTGACAAGGGGATTCTATGTTTCAATAGAGAACATATTTTCTATTCTCAAACTTTGAATTGATTAAAAGCCTACACACTCACTCATCAGACAACTGCTCACCGCATAGCTGTAGCTTGCAATACCCACCATCTCTCCAGCTCCACTGTCTGTCCCCATATAAGTGGTCTGTCTGAAATGTTAGTATTTACCAAGAACATTGGAGTGAATGGGTCTGTGAATTAATCTGTAGTTGTGAGTCTCCTGCGCGACAATGAGCTTATCCATGGTCCAGTGTTAGATCATGTGGTCTAGTGGTAGGATCATTTGGTCCAAAGGTAGATCATTGGACTCCCCCAGCCTAAACACCTATGCCTGACATTTGCTCTTTTCATTACTGTGCAGTCTCCCCCCAGAAGTTTGGCTATAGCATTGTCAACCTTCTGGATCCGAGATTATGTTCACCCAGATTTGAGCTCGTCCGCCATCAGACCTTAGATGTTCATCTAAAGTCTGAGTTTCCTCATAAATGGAGGAGTGGTTCTAAGTAAGTATTTACTGATGACAAGTTGAACTTTGAGGCAAATATGGACCTAATCTGTAAGAATGGAAAACAAATGATGTTTTTCTTAAGGAGGAAAACACTGATCATGGTGTTCTATTAATATTTTAAGCTGGTTTTAACCTTCACTGTGCCTCAGAAATTCAAACAATCTACAAATATAATGAATGTAAGCCAAAAGTCAGACTCCATGATCATTCACTCACTCATTCACTCACTCACTCACCTGTACCAGACACAGCCACTCAGAAGGCCCAGGCTATTGTAGTGAACCCTCGGCGCCACCTGGTGAGTCGAGTTAATCCCATCGAGGCCTAGCTTCAATATCTACAGGTTGTCTTTCATCCCATCAGCCATGGGCTTCTTAAACAAATGGAACATTCACTTTTATTTATATATTTTATATATATGATGAAAAGTTAAAGGTGCTATACATTTTTTTCATCAATCACTGCAATGTTGTTCAGTAAAATACATTGATCAGGAAAGTACTATCAGTACTATCTATTATCAATAGTATTCTCTTAAAATGGCTTACAATCAATTTCACTTTATATGACAAATAACGGTTAATCAAGAACTGTGTAGACAAATCGATCCTTTTTATGCTATTTGTGGTTTGTGTAACATTCTGAAATGCTTGTAATTAAAAATAATTGTGAGTGGGTTTAGTTGTTAAAATAAAATAATAATTTACATGCAACACCCTTTCTAGAGTGCTCCCCTTATTCAAATATAGGTCTATGTATTTTAGAGTATACACCAATAAAATAACCTTGCATATGTATTACATACATGTACATTTCTAGGTATGTACTGTATGTAAGTATGTATTAGCCTATATGCAACATTATGATCATGTACCATGTCATCACAGCAGAGCGCCATTGTCACTGTTACAATATGCCTTAATGACGATTCGGAGTCATGAACATTAAGAAAACTAGAAAAAAAGACTCATTTAAATCAACAAATTTAAACATGATTTACATCAATATTACGAATCATGTCAATCTGTTTATTCTTGCTTATGTAACCATGTAAATAAGTGAAGGTAAAACTGTATAAATAGGTATAGTATTTACATTTAAGTTATGTTCATTTTGCAATTGCTTTTACGCATGCTTTTAGTCAGTGGAAGCTAATGTAATATTTATTTTCATATACCATTGTTGATTAATTTGTATTTATTTTGGAACACATAATGGATCACAGAATTGTCTACTGCTGTAA
Source organism: Mora moro (assembly GCA_900303205.1). NCBI lineage: Eukaryota > Metazoa > Chordata > Actinopteri > Gadiformes > Moridae > Mora > Mora moro. The sequence continues at coordinate 4,431 of OMNR01099705.1, forward strand.
GAGCAATTTATTGCTGTTTATATTCATAGTGTCATTATTTTTCTCTACAACAAATCTGCTATATGATATGAAAACGTTCATTCATTCATTACGGTTATTGTAAAGTCACTATACCAATATATTTATACATTATATTAGGCTGCTGACATATTTCAATGTGTTGGATTATACAGGAAAGTAAACGAGAATATGCAGTGGATGCTGTTTGTCCACATAGACAGAACCATGCTAACATTAATTCCTGCTTTTGCTCTTTTATCACATATTTAATTAGCTAGTCCTGGTTATCCGACCAAAATGGTAGCACTGAGCTTACTTTGTGTGTATATTTGGTCATAACTTTTTCCAAATATATAACCTATGTTGGTTCTATAGACCAATGACTGACGTGTAGGAACGCTGACGATGCACGCGCACGCCGGTTGCGAAAGAACCCGACCGCCCTTAAGACGCGATGGAAAAGAGGAACTAGCTAGCAAACCTTTTTACAGGTGAATATTTCGTTGTTTTATTATTTAAATGTTGTCTCGATATTATCACAACTTGTAAGTCGGGGATAGGCACGTTTCTGCTGCCAAATTGACATGAGACAATGGGGTAGCGTTGACGGTGGGTGAGCAGACGTCCCGGTTTGTCCGGGATTGTCCCGGTTTCAAGCCGGGTGTCCCGAGTCCCGACACATATCTGTAAAACACTAACATGTCTCGGTTTTCAACATTCATGGGACACGGTCACCGGTCCGAGTGTGTCCAGCGGTGCCTACCTAGTAGTCGTGGATCTCGATTTATTGTACATGTTTTATTTGTTATGCTTCATAGTAATGAAATACAACCGGCGTGCACGGGGATGCCAGCATGATGACATGATGTCAGTGTGACGTGGTCTGATAAGGGGTCTATAGGGACAGCTGCCTTAGTCATGGCTTACTTGTTTTTTGCCAGCCAAATATTTCGACACAAGAGGGCAGCACATTACAACATAAATTAGCTGTTGCTATTGCTTCCATTCTGTTTTCAGTGTTAGCTTATGGGCGTAGCTAGTTCTGGCGGGAAACTCTCATCATGCTGCCGCAGATCAGCTGACAGCAAACGCGGTCCAATCAAACGCACGTCCATCTCATAAGGGACACCCCCCCAACACGGGGGCGTGTCCAGGGAGTGGCCTAGGTTGGCACAGGCCACCCCTGGAATCTGATTGGCCACCCCCGGTGCCACCCCATTATCCAATATATTGTACACACAGGCTTATTGACTTTAATTTCAAAATTACACACTGTAATGTTAGAAATTTAAGTAGATATGGGTAGTCGAGACAAAAATGGTAAATTAATGGTATTCCGACGTGTGTGTCCCCAAAAATTTACACATGGTTTGAAGTGCTTTTTTGCAAGCCAAAATAGCAAAATAACTTACTTATTGCCAACTGTATTATGTATCCAGTTGGCAATATACAATTCCTTAAACAATATACCATGTCCGCCTCGGGGGAAGTCTATGAGGTATAAGGAATCGAGGGATTCCACTCTGTGTTGTCTGCTCTTCAGCTGCTCAGACATGGGTAGCACCTGCAGAGCTTGTCGACCTAGTTCACCACTGAAATTAAACTTCTCCACTCCGCCTGTACTGGTTTGATTTTACTTGAAGTTATGTTATTCTCAGCACTTTGAAGACCTAGTGTATATTATGAAATGGCATGTACGAAAATACAGGACAAATCGCGTCCCGTATTGATTCAATATGTGACATGGCATTTTATTTTCAAATACAGGATGATCCCGTATTATACGGGACAGGTCCCGTACCACCACCCCAGCCTCCACCAGTTTTGGTTCTGCTCTGTATTATATGTAACCTACACAATGGGTTGAGATATCTGATGTACCCCATGGGGGGATTGTATAGTGCTCCCTGTTGTCAAATGTTTGACAACAAATGTTTGATTTAAATCCTACCGCAGGGAGCACCCTAAAAGAGTCATACCGCCAAACTAAACTGTATTACCATTGCATGCAATACATGGTTAAATCTATGACATGAGTGATTTCTGACAGAAGTGACATTTGTGGCATTTTCTGCTAAAGTTAAAAATAATTACTTAAGAATTATGTGAAATCAAACATTGGTTTCAGGTGGAGTGGACATAAGACTATTTAAAGTATGTTATATGCTTCAATTAAGCATAAATAATAAGAAAATATTAGTTTGTGGAACCATTCACTTTTATCACACGTAGGCCTACGTAGCCTATCACACTAACAGTTTATCATCACATTTATACATTTCTATTAACTCTATTTTCTATATTTACACATTTGAAAACAACACTTTTACAGTACAGTCATTTTTTTATTAATATTTCACATTTAATAGAAAAGTTAGAAACACTAGTCAGAGGGTGTAGACAACATATTATAGACACATCTTGAGATTAATTTAGAGCAGCGATTCTCAAAGTGGGGTCCGCGGCATATAGCCAGGGGGTCCGCAAATTAATTGCTTAATTATTGAATTGTGCTGTATCATTAAAATTACATAGCCTATCTACAGTCTCGGACGCATTGTGCATTGAAACAGGCGTAGCACATGGTAGCACACATTAGTTTAATTTGCATAACATTTGAAAAGTTGGATGGCAATCATGGCTGAAATCTGTGTTGCAATCATAAGGGGGTCCTTGGAAAAATTTCTACCCAGTAAGGGGTCCCTGGCTCCAAAAAGTTTGAGAACCCCTGATTTAGAGATTTGGTGAACTGGTTCCTAAACATTTACCAGTCATAAATTATACTGATGAAACTCCAATCTGAAATGAAATTCAAATTAGCACAGCAAACAATTCAATCATTCATGAAAACAGAAAATCAAAACCAAAATATTCTTTTCCTGAAAAAAGTCAGTGCTTTCCCACGTATTTCTTTGGTTTTGAGACCATAGATGATCGGATTCAACGTTGGAGGGAATATTATGGCGGAAGCCCCAATAAACCTTCGTAAAATAGGCGAAATATTGTTTAATCTGTATGATATGATTGTGAACAGACCCACACATTCTAACAGGAGAAAAACTACCAGGTGTGTTGCACACGTCTGTATTGCTTTCGATCTTGTGTCAGACCTCTTGGTTTTGAAACAGGCCACGAGGATGTGAAGGTAGGTGTAGAGAATGACTGCATGGCTCATCACCTGGACGATAGCGAGCATAAAGAGACCATAGATGTTGTTGGTGGACGTGTCTGCGCACACCAGTCCCAACAAGGACGGGTTGTCACAGTAGGAGTGCGTAATCAGAGATCTGCAGCGCGGGAAGCGCAAGAGCAGGGCGAACAGCACGCTGACCAAAATCAAATTGAACACCCACATCGCTGTAATTAGTTTCATTATGTGTGCGTTTGTCATGATACTGTTGTATTTCAACGGGCAACAAATGGCCACATACCTGTCGTAGGCCATGACGCTAAGAATAAACACGGCCCCGACACCATATGTGTGGATGCAAAACGCTTGCGCGACACACGCTGCGTAATTCATCCTGCGGGTGTCCAACAGTAGTTCTTTGATGACCTGGGGGAAGAAGGCGGTGGAGCCCAGGAGGTCGTTAATGGGGAGGTTGATGAGCAGGAGGTACATGGGCTGGTGCAGTGTCTTGTTCAGGACGATGGTGAGGATTAGGACGAGGTTACAGAACAAGATGACCAGGTAGCTCAATGTGGCCAGAAGGAAGGTGGACACGGCGGTCTCGATGGGCAGGTTCAGCGTTTGCAGGGTCAGAAAAGAAGTTGTGTTGTAGTAGTTCTCCATTTTTTCTTAATCCTGGAAAAGGAAATAGGGTTATCAGAAATGAGTGAATAGTTATTCAGAATGCGTGTTCATTTCAGCACAAAGATGTCACATGATATGTCAATATATAAAAATATCAATGTCATAATCATTTACATTTTAACCTTAATAGGCCTACATTGTGCATAACGACAAGCATGTTGTCTTTGGAATTCTCCATTCTCTTCAAAAAAGGGCTTACCAAGTGAATGCCAAATGACAACTGAACTGTGTACAGTTTATTCTCCACCAAATGCATTTTAAACTAAAATGTCAAGTATTAGTTTGACATGTACGTCTCCACCTGAATCCTCATTTATGCGCAATTGAGATGTTCAGCAGTTAACAGTCAAATTGAAAATGCATAAAAAGTGAAAAAAAAATAAAAAAAAATAAAATACATAATAGAATGATTCACTATTGCAAGAATTATAAGGCAAGTTAAAAATGGAATCATGCAATTGTTGGCGATGCTTCCTCGCACTGATGCTAACTAACTAGGTGCTTAAGAAGGGGGTGAGTATATATATATAGTGTTGTCAATACAACAAATATTTCCCTTGAGTTATCTGACGTATCATGTAACCCATATTACAGATATTCAAGGAGGTGCCAAATGCAAAATAACCACACCCATCTGTTTAGTAATTATTAGCTGCTAAATAAACCATTTATTTTTTTTAGAAATGTCAATAAAGTAAGTGAATTTAATAATACAATATGTTCATATATACTGTATATATATACAGGGGTGAAACGGTTCACAAAACTCACTCACTTTTTTATTTGTAGGCTATTTAGATTTTACATTACAGTAAACATGGATAGCTTGGCTTCCAGCAGCACATGGAAACATCTGCAAAACAGTCTGCCATAATGAAATGAGCACTAGGCTAAGACAGCGCTCTGTCGTCTGCAACGACGTCCAACTGTCTGTTAGCACAAGAGGCTTTTCTGACATCATGTCAATGTGTTCTTTTGTTTAGTTGTAGGCTACAAGGCAGGTATAACTGTCTGGGCGTATAGTGTGTCGCGGGCCAAGCACTTGTTAAACATGTTCTTGAACACCGGAATCAGCCGCATATTGTTGCCTGAAGACTGCGGGGAGAAGTTGTTGCTGTTTGGTAGCCGTTTAATTTGTTCGCCGAGTCCCGCCGATTGTCTTACCAACGTGTTCACTTGAGACGTGTTTACCGCGGAGGGGTCTTGTTTCAAAGTTGCCCGAATTTTTTGAGCCATAGCTGATTGTGTGTGTTTGCAACACGCACGGTGTTCAACCGTGTGAACACGCCTTGACTTGTACGTCACAATCTGGAGCGTCACTTAACTTTATGTGGATATTTTACCCTTGTTAATTTCGGCATATACGCCATTGGTTTTATGTCTATACATATTTTTTCAATTGATTTATTTGTATTTTTTTTACTCTACAATAACTGATTCCTGTATTGTTCGGTTCACAGTGCGTACCGATCGAACCCAGTAACTTTTGGCAGGGAATCAAACACCATAAGCACTACTCTAACAAGCCCCAACTTATCATACCACCATCAGATGTATTACACAAGACTGATATCGCACTCACCACTGAACTATATGCCAAAGTTTGATGGTCGTCCCTTGCATCGAGAAGATGTTTTCATTTATAGGCATTACTATCAAAATTGACTAAATATTTAACATCCTTAACCAAGTTCAAATCTAATACACATAACACTAGATTACATGATTGGATGGCTCTCACGGTTCCACATACAAATAGGGTTGGGTATCGTTTGAATTTTATCGATTCCGGTTCCGGTTCCGCTTATCGATTCCGGTTCTTAACGGTTCCGAGTTTCGGTTCCAATATGGTAAAAAAAAAGTGTTTACATAACAAAAACATCTTTATTCTTTTAACAATAATAACAACATTTTGAGATGCTTGCTGCTTGTTGCGTTAAGATGCATGCACACAACAATAACAATAACAATAACACACATAACAATTAACTCAACAGTTCTTGTTAAGAAAGATCACCATATCAGCCTTTTCCGGTAGTATGCGTGACCTTTCTCGGCAAATAGTGTCTCCAGCAGTGGAGAAAACCCTCTCACTTGGGGTTGAGGAGGCCTGCACGCACAAATACGAAAATGCCACCTCTGACAGCAAAGGATATGTGGTTCTGTTGTTCCACCACCAGGCAGCAGGGTCATCAGATGTCATTGTTGGTGGCATCTCTTGGTACATCTTCAGCTCTCTGTCAGCCTGGTGCGGGATGGACGTGGTGCTGTTTGATGACGAGATTTTCATCTTCAGGTTGTCTTCAGCAGCAAAAAGCTCCTCCAGCGGAGACATTATAGCCCTCTTGCAGGGAGGTGGCTGCTCCTCCTCTTCCTCACTCTGCTGAGTCTCCTCACCTTCCTCATTCTCTCTTTGTCTTTTCTCCTCTGACTGCATTGTTACACCATCTTCTCCATGGGCATGCTCTGTTGGCTGCTCGGACTCAGTCAGCTTTCCTACCATCAACCTTTCCTTGACCCGGCCCCAGACAGTGCGGTCCTCCACTTTGTGCTTGAAACGTGGGTCTAGTACAGTGGCCTCTTCAAGGAAGTGTCTGATGCCATCACTCTGGTACCGCTTGGACAGGTTTCCCCAGACAGCCTGCTTAAGGTTGCACACAAACACTGTGTCTCCCTCTTCAACAGTGAAGTGCTTCTCCAGCTTCTGAAGAATTGGAAGGACCTGGCCGCATGTGGGGCTCTTTTCGGATGAAACACAGAGTGTAGATGTGAATAACACCTCATCAGCTGTTTGAACTCCTCTGCCT
>OMNR01099711.1:11077-26372 GCA_900303205.1 Mora moro
TCTCTCGTCATGAGACGCATGTCGTTCTGGAGCACGAGAAGCAGCATCGGACGGATACTTTGACTCACGGGATCCCTCCCCTTTCCTGTGTTTGGATTGGTTAGGAGCTTCAGTCCGTCACAGACGCTCACAGCGACTCTGACAGTCGCTAGATAGTCTGAGAAGTTTTTGTGTAAATATAAAAACCCCATCTGGCCCAAACATTGTGGAAAAAAAAATGAAGAGACGTTCAAATAAACAGAAAAAAAACCACACACACACACACACACACACACACACACACACACACACGCGCACACGAGCGTCTTCTTCCATTCCATTACAGGAAGACAGAGGGACGATAGTAGATGAAGATAAAGAGAGACAGGAGGACAAAAAACATCTCTGGTTATCTTCCAATGCAGCTGCTATAGAACACACACACACACACACACACACACACACACACACACACACACACACACATATATATATATATATATATATACAATGTGACCACTAGGTGGAGCAGCTAACTTAAACTATAGTTTACCCTGCTGCTAATGCACAGTATTGTAATGGCTTCATAGCCACTGTGGATGTAGAAACGTTTGTTTTAGATTTAAGTTCAAAATGAACCATCCTCTGAAGTCTCAAAAGTAAAGGGTTTAAATGGATTGTGTAAAGGCGGCTGGCGGCTCATTTATCATCCTTAAACAGGAGGTTTATTTATACATACATTGATACTATACGTGTCCGAAATTAATCAAGAAATGTCATAGCAGAGCTCGTATTTCCTCTTCCCATCCAGGCCTCAAACATAGTACAGTGTCAGCAAAAGGACATAACTGAGAGAGAGAGAGAGAGAGAGAGAGAGAGAGAGAGAGAGAGAGAGATTTAAGAGACCATATAATATATAATGTAGACAATAGGAAAATAATTAATTATTGATATATTGTTTCATTTTGTGTGTTATGAAATTATTTACAATATTATTTTACCACTGTGCTTTATTCAGTCCTGTCCTGGCCTAACATCTGGTGTAGTGTCTTGGAAAATGAGTATGATTTCCTTTCTAGCGCCACAACGTTTGTCAAAACAAGGGCGAGCACTATAATACTAAATGATTTACGAGCCTGTAGTAGTGCAGTGATGCAGTTCTCCTAATGCTCTGTGAGAACTCACTTCCCCTCTGCTCTGCAGCCAGAGAACATAATGCTTCTAGACAAGAACGTGCCATTGCCTCGAATCAAGCTCATTGATTTTGGTCTTGCCCACAAGATTGAGGCAGGGGTGGAATTCAAAAACATCTTTGGAACTCCTGAGTTTGTGGGTAAGGCAATCCCACAGTTGTCATGTGTCTATCTGTGTTACTTTTCTTACATGGCTATCATATCAGTTTGTTTTTTTTACATGATTGAAGTCTCACTTACTGCATTTTTTGTGCACACGTTCATTCTCTCAGCCCCAGAGATTGTCAACTACGAGCCACTGGGGTTAGAAGCAGACATGTGGAGCATTGGTGTCATCACCTACATCCTGTAAGCATCAACAACAAAGATCAATAGGTGAAATACAGCTGTACCGTGTGTATTTATAACAAGGTCATTGACTCCGGCTGCTTTGATTGGTTGCATTTCAGACTGAGCGGTGCATCACCCTTCCTGGGAGAAACCAAACAGGACACGCTTGGAAATATTTCAGCCATAAATTATGAGTTTGATGAAGAGTTCTTCTGCCACACCAGTGAGCTAGCCAAGAAATTCATCAGGCAACTGCTGGAGAGAGATAAAATGTAAGAACTTGAATGTAACACTGAAAGTGCATTGCATGTTCTTGGGGACACTGTACGATACACAATGTCTCTGTATAATATGCAATGTTTTAATACTATTTTTAATGCTATAATCCTAGTTAAATGTTGGACTGTTAATTTGATTATTTATGCTTCTTACAGGAAAAGGCTAACGATACAAGATGCTCTTAATCATCAATGGATAAAGGTACTGGAGAAACTCAATGTCAATGTACATCTGTATCATGTTCATGTGGCTGTGTATCTGACTCACTTAACTATTATTACAAATGTTTAATCAGTGATCCCAACTCACATGCTATATGTAATACTGGGACTGTGCTCCATTACACCTTTAATTGACCACCTATATACGTTTTTAAAGCTCACCGACGTGATTCATCGTTATTTCTTCTTTCAATTTGAGTCCAATGAGCACAAGGAGGAAAGCAAAGCCCCCGAGACCAAGCGGCGCGAGCGGCGCCAGCTGAAGACCAAGCGACTCAGGGAGTACACCATCAAGTCCCACTCCAGCATGCCGCCCAACAACACCTATGTCAACTTTGAGCGCTTCGCCCAGGTGGTGGAGGACATCGGCCAGATGGAGGGCTCCTTCGCCAGACTGGCGGCCACGCACGACTCCTTGCGGGGGGACATCGACGCCATGGTGTCGGCGTACAACGACAAGGAGGCCCGGTACAAGGAGGAGAGCGAAGGTGTGCGCCACGAGCTCTCCCAGGTCCGCTACGAGTTCCGCAAGGTGGAGGCCATGAAGAGGAGCCTGCAGGACGACATGCGCGTCGTCGACGCCGGCCTCGCTGCCGTGGGCAACCGCTACCGGGAGCGCCACACCCACTTCGAGGCACTGCGCCAAGAACTCAGCGACGAGCTGAAGTGGGTGCAGGAGGTGGTGGGGTCGTTTCCCCCGGGGGGCGGGGGTGGCGGCAGCAGTGGTACGGGAGGTCATCCCAACTGCAGCTTCTCCAGTGTCTTCAACAATGACGTGAACGAAGCGCTGAAGGAGCTGCTGAACCGCTCGTGTGGAGGAGAGCTCCTCTCTGGAATCAACCTGGACTTCACCGAGAGTGGGCAGCAGAGATAATGATATGACACAGATGCAGATTAGTACACAAGTGTGTTACAGTATGTACCGGGACTGTGCTCTGTTTGTAGGGGCACATTGAAATCAGATTCATGTCATGACACAGAATAGATTTATTTCATTGTGAAGAATAAAACTGAGCAGTTGCTTCGTCCTGGAAGTAGATCAGAAGACTCCCAACCAGAGCTGCTCTTCCTGAAATCCACACCCCGAGAGCTCAGTTCCACACCATATGGAGATCCTCGCTGCTATTTTTAAGGGAGCATATGAATATTTTGGGACAGTACAAACTGACTAGATCCAAGGACTAAATGAGCACATTAGTTGTGAGAAATTGTGTAAATCCCGTAATACATCAACAATGAGTACACATTTGAAGGATGCGTAGGCCTTTTAAGTATATTTGCAGCATGCTATATGCTATGGTTATGGGTTTACTTTTACAGCACAAAAATACAAAAATAATGAATTATTAAACCTGCACTAGGCCTATGTAACTTTTCCAATTGGCAACCAGTGACTTAAGTTGTAGCTACAGTCCCTGGATGTATTGACTCGTGGATGGGCGTGTTTTATTCTTGAACAACTTTGTAGTTCAGATATGTTTTTATTGGAGTAAATAGCTCCAGTAGAAAAGTTAGCTAGTGTAGGTTTAACTGTTAACTGTTAACTGTTTTTTTTTTAGGCATTATGGGATTGTTGTAAACTATGCACATTTTTAAAATGTAAAACAATTCATTTGCTTTGTGATAAAACAAAGAAAAACAAATGCGCATTGTTTTGAGTGTGTTTTAGTTATGATGACTGAAATGCTAGGGGCGGATCTGACGCTGTGTCTGCAAGGCAAAGATAACAGAAAACTGTTCCACTGCGTACACTACCATACAGGCTGCCGGTATGTTCTGAACGCATAGTGCATGATAGCCTAAATATAAGGTGAGTAGTGTATTATAAACATCATGATAAACAGTTTTTATCTTTGAAAGAAGCACAAACAAAAGCAGTAGAAACAATTCATCTAACCATTCACAAACTGCAAATACACACTTGACATCCTTTGTTTTGATGAGCATGACGGTAACCTCGTTCAGAGGCGCACTCATCTCCCGACGGAACGCCTTCAACGGGGTGCTCCAAATTAGCGTTATTTGCGAGAGAGAGAGGGCGGGACTTTCAGTTACATGGGTTTAAGGCGAGAGAGAGAGAGAGGACGGGACTCTCGATAGAGGGATGTCCCTTTCCCTTACATGTTTCGGATATTCCTTTGTCAGAAGGACGTAGAAACTCCACATTTATTCCCCCTTGTCATTGCTGTTATTCCTGTCATGTTCCTAATTCGTCTCGCTCCAGGGGACTGTTAATTGGCGTACACACACACACAGCTCATAAAGAAGTAAGTGACCGGAAGTGCTTTGCGGTAGACCGGGATAACACTAGAATCCGGGATCCTTTTTCGGCGCACGGGCACAATCCCACACCACGGGCCAGCGTTGTACGTCACGGCAGTGGGGCTGGGGCTCTGGACGGGTTGGGGGGACTGGCAGCCTGAACTTCACAGCCTGGATTCATTGCAGTGTAGAAGGAAGGTGCAGAGGGGACATGGCTGTTGCCTTAGTCTTGTCCACCTTCGTAATGACGTTGTCAAAACCAGTCAATATTAATTTAGTATGTGCAACGGAGTGTTGCAACGTTGACATTCAGGCAACACGCCAATAAGAGGAGGCCCCCTTTTTACAGTTTCTGGTAAGGGACGCTTTTATTCTGGCTAGTTGCAGCTAGCTAGCTATCATTAACCAAAGGGACCTGATGCAGACAGGCTAACGCTATGGTTAGCCGGCTAGCATCTTACTGACAGGGCCTTTTTTTTTAAACAGGTGAGTTAAACGATAGCTTGATGGCAAGCTAATAGCTACAGGGTCATGTGATAGCCTCTTGCTCCGTCGGTCCAGTGTTGCTTACAGTTGACGTCCAGGTAATATTTTCTTCTCCTTGCCATGTTGCCAGCATTAGCAATGGCTGTAGACCTTTCTGGATTGTGCTATAACGGATGCATTGCAAATATGGACCTTTTGCTATATGGTCACCTGTACTCACTTTTTAACACATAGCTTAAAGCTAGCGTTGAGAATATGGTGTCAGTGATTTGTCAGTGAGTGCATTGCTTGTTGCAAAGATTTTTTTTAATGAAAACGTGTTGTGCATGCTATCACCTGACAGCAAAATGCATCCTTGCTACTGGATTATTCTGTTTTTCAATTAAGCGTAAGGTGTCACTTTAGTAACCAGCTAACTGTAGAAACTGACCAACAGTAGCCGACAACCCAAGATCTACCAAAACTGAATTGGTCGTCAAGTCTTGTCTGACTGCACATGAACGTATTATCGTGATGTGAGCTGGAGTTGACTGCAGCTCAATAACAACAACATTACCAGAACATGTAACCATGTGCTGGGCTCATTATTTTGCAAAGCGTCAAACGGTTCTATTCCAGTACTTGCAGGCAGAAGACGAGGTGTCTAATAACAATATATCGTAGTGGAGCTCTATTATTGCTATCAATACATTTGCGCAAAGCATCCTCTAAGCCTAGGTTCCCGATATTTTCCACACTCTGTGACCGGGAAGCAAGCTTTTCTTTTTGTAAACAATTGAGCACAGCTCATTATCTAATTACTTTTAACGTTTTGAGCAATACTTGGTTATCTTATGTCCAGAACGACTGGACATAAACGACTTTCCATACCTTACTGTGTAGCTGTATACAGAGAAACATTATATGTACAGTATTTTCAATTCAATGATAGACTCAGCATTAGTCACCTGGACAATTTTCTTGATGAATGATTGATCGATTGATTGATTGATTGATTGATGGAATTGAGCTTGACGTGTCTTGGGATTCAGGCTAGGCTACATATGAATCAAAATACGGCTTTGGCTTATGACCTAAACATTTAAATATATTTACGTATTATATATATATAATATATATATTCAGTTTGAGTAGACTTTCTCTTCTAAATATTCACCTGAAATGTATCATTAACTTCTGTATGTTCAAACGCTCTATGTTCAAATACTCCATGTTGGAATGCTCTTCAAGCATTAACTCTCATAATATACAGTTACATAATTTAACTACCAAATGATGCTCTCTGGTCTTGTATTAACTTATCATATTAGAATCTCCAGAAACAGTTATTTAATTATTTTAGGAAATTGTATTCACATGAAGTATCCTAAGCCTAATATAATTTAGTCTAATGATAGCTTAGTTTAAATCACATAGTACAAACACACAGCCATTTTTTTGTGTATAAACACACCATTTTCTTGGATCAGATGTTGAATATTTTGAGCTGCCTTTTGAGTACTGAAAATAGAAGGGTTTAAAGTTTAAGCTAATAGATTAAAATGAATACTCTTGAATAGATCCTAACCCCATGGACAGTCAGCAAAACAGCAATGTCATCCGCTAACCATAGGCTATTTTCAATGTTTACGACTGAAGAAGAACATAGAGTTGCCAGCAACAAAAAATAGAGGGCATTTCTCCTGAAATATGATGATGATGACTTTTGTCCATTTCAATGATCTTCCTCTTCAAGGAACATGGTATCGGCAAATCAAGATGGGATACAGCTGTCACTATAATGAGGAGAAAGTCAGAATGTTACATAGCCAATTAGCTGGGTTTAACTAAACGGAAAGGCTGTGTGTTCTCCACCCTGTGTCTCCAGGACAGATGGGTCCAGAGTGACATGCCATGGCTTTGATGATCCCCCCAGTGAAACTCAAATGGCTGGAGCACCTGAACAGCTCATGGATCACCGAGGACAGCGAGTCCATAGCTACGCGAGAGGGAGTCTCTGTGCTCTACTCCAAGCTGCTGGCGAACAAAGAGGTGGTGTTGCTGCCCCAGCAGGTGTTGTGCCTGAAAGGCCCCCAGCTTCCAGACTTTGAGCGCGAGTCCCTCTCCAGCGATGAGCAGGAACACTACCTGGACGCGCTGCTCGGCAGCCAACTGGCTCTGGCCAAAATGGTGTGCTCCGACTCGCCGTTTGCCGCTGCGCTGCGCAAGCGTCTGCTGGTGCTCCAAAGGATCTTTTACGCACTGTCCAACAAGTACCATGACAAGGGCAAGGTCAAGCAGCAGCAACATTCTCCGGATAACGGCTCCGGTTCAGCGGACATGCACACGGTCAGCGAGCGTCCGCGCTCCAGCACCGATGCCCTGATTGAGATGGGTGTTCGCACGGGCCTGAGTCTCCTCTTTGCTCTGCTGCGCCAGAGCTGGATGATGCCCCCTCCACCGAACCCCAGCGGACACCCGGGAGGCAACGTGAACCTGTGTAACAACGTCATCCACACTGCCATTGACGTGGTTAGCTCCTTACCCCCCCTCTCTCTGGCCAACGAGAGCAAGATCCCCCCCATGGGCTTGGACTGCTTGGCCCAGGTCACCTCCTTCCTCAAAGGGGTGACCATGCCAAACTCTGGGGCAGATATTCTGGGACGCCGGCTTGCCTCGGAGCTGCTGCTGGGCCTTGCCTCTCAGAGGGGCTCCCTGCGTTACCTGCTAGAGTGGATCGAGATGGGCTTGGCCGCATCAGCGGTGGTTTGTACCATGGAAAAAAGCACGGTGCTGCAGAACCAAGAGGGTCTCATCGGCTACGACTGCTTCATGAACATCCTGATGCAGATGAGACGTTCCCTGGTAGGTGTTCATGAGGCACTTGGCAAACCTGATAACATTTGAAATTAATTACTTATTTGTAACTAGTTAGAAATTAGTTATCTTCATTGACTTCTACAACTTTTTATCTTGTTTTGCAGTAAAATTGAACATAATGAAATCATCCAATTTTCATCCAATTTCTGTAGGGCTCCTCTGTAGATCGAAGCCAATGGAGGGAACCCATACGCACCTCTGATGGACTATGCTCGCTGTATGAGGCCTCGCTCTGCCTTTTTGAGGAAGTGAGACATTTGCTTTTCTTTGTCAACCAGCGGTAGCTCCTTGCATTAGCCCCCGATTTCTAGTTCACGGATAAGCAACTATTGGCCTAAAGACGTATCAAATCCTCTCTTAATATTTAGAATCTAAGCAATCATATTGTATGGACGGTACAAGAACCATCTTTTGGCACATAGGCCATTTAAATGTCCATTGATTATACAATTTGCACAGTGTATTGAAACCAGAAGCCCACCCACAGTTTTTGGTGTTCATCCAGTCTTTGGGATGTTTCCTCAGGTATGTAGAATGGCGTCAGACTACTCCCGCACCTGTGTCAGCCCAGACAGCATACAGACAGGGGAGGCTCCCCTGGTGTCGGAGACCTGTGAGGTCTACGTGTGGGGGAGCAACAGCAGCCACCAACTGGTGGAGGGTACCCAGGAAAAGATCCTCCAGCCCAAGTTGGCGCCCAGCTTTGCAGATGCACAGACAGTAAGTGAAGCAGTGAAGATAAGCAAGTCATCTGTATCGGAGATGTCGGCGCTGGGGAAATTTCTGCTTCAGACTAGAAAATGACTAGAAGTCTTTCTAATCCTTGCACTTCCAGTGTCTGACTTCTGATAAGTCATATACTGTAAATAAACATGACTCTAGAACACGAACTAAAGAACTATATAGTACTAGAACATTCAATGTTGAGAATATTATTTTTCGGCATATGAGCACATGGTCTAACTGAGCCGAGTCCAATGACACTAGGCCACAAGGCCCCCTCTAGAGACATGAAAGAAAACAGGCAAGAAAAACAAGAAAAGCAGAAAACAGCCAGGGGAGGTCACCCAACAATCGGCACGAACGCTTGACATACCTTTCATAACGTTTGGTGGTGTTACGGGAAAATGTTTGTAAGTTCGGCGGCTTTTTGTGATATGTCATGCCCACTGCCACGCCCCCTTTTTAGCTGATTGGCATGAAAAGGTAATAAGGTCTTGCTGTGCCCATGACCAACATACTCGCCAACGTACTCACCAACATACTCACAAATAGGGTTGTGGTACGTGATTCTGTTGAGAAAATACAACTATGCTTATATATGGAACATATATAAGCATAGTTGTATTTTCTATATACACTCCATATACACTCCTGCACAGGGCCAGCTAATTCACTCATTGTTTGTACCTTTGTGCATGTATCACAACAAAACAGTGTAATACTTGCTATAGTGGTCCATGAAGGCATATTACATTTCAAGGTCCGTCTTCTGCATGTGTCTCCTGCAGAGACTCGGTTGAACAATGTGATCCCAGCAACTCTCCCTAAGGTGTGGCCTCTGGTTTCCACAGATCGAGGCAGGCCAGTACTGCACCTTTGTGATCTCCTCTGATGGCTCCGTGCGAGCCTGTGGAAAGGGAAGCTACGGCCGTCTGGGTTTGGGAGACTCCAACAACCAATCTACGCTCAAGAAGCTCACCTTTGAACCCCATCGTTCCATAAAGAAAGTGTCGTCTTCCAAGGGCTCCGACGGCCACACGCTGGCCTTCACCACGGAGGGAGAGGTGTTCAGCTGGGGCGACGGGGACTATGGCAAGCTGGGCCACGGCAACAGCTCCACGCAGAAATACCCCAAGCTAATCCAAGGGCCACTGCAGGGCAAGGTAAGGGGTCTCCCTCTGCTGTGTTTTTGGCTTCCACAAACTGGGCAATGTCATTCAATGGAAAATGTCATTCACTTACTTGTATGTGTATCTGCAAAGTGCTGTAATAGGAGGTATTAAAGCCATTGTCAAAGGGGAATGTAAACGTTTTTGTGACAAGAGACCCCACCCCTCACAATCACAAGAGTATATTATGTTTATTTAACTTCTTCCTGAGAGTGCCCATATCCGGGCCACGCCCCCTCCCCTCAAATGCAAAAAAACGTTGTAAGGCATTTAAAAATGTGAGAAAGCAGTCATGTGACACACCCCTAGAATGACTATATTCTCAACTTCTATCATAACCATTGTTACCCAAATTAAACACAATTCCAACCCAAATCAAACTAATAAGCATGTAGCAACAAGAATTATGTATTTCATAACTGTGCACATGCACAGCAATGGCAACCTTTTTCACGTCATGTTATCTACACAAACTATACACCATATACAACCTGAGACTCCACTGATGCCAACAGTCCAACTCGTAGCCAAGCCAAATCTCAACCAAAGTATAGTAGCTAAGAGACCGTTTGGTCGTATGGTGCAATTGCAATGGTTTGGATGGTTGCACCCTGACCTTTCAATACAGGGCTCCAATGTCAACATTGAACAATGGATTCTCCAGATATCCACCTGTTTGTCTCATCACATTTGTATTAGCATTTTTGCATTGGTTTGCATTGGATTTCTTGTTTTTATTTGGAGACTCCGCCTAAACCAACCTAAAACTAAAACTTCTCTATCTTTGCTCTACTTTACTTTATTGGCATCACATCTTGACCCAGGTACTCATCAGATGGTGTGCTATAGGGCTACAAACTGATAATGCACTAGGTGGTATTCACCCTAAAACAGGAAATGTATTTCAGGTGGAAATTAAATCTTCCATTTAGGCTGTGTTGAACTTCTAGCTTCATTCACTGTGACCCAGTAGCATCCACGTTGGTTATTTCACTTGCGCAACAATCTCACAGGTGTTATCTTTCTTTTGGTACCTAGATTACATATTATAGCCCTAGTAGTTGTGGAGATATACTCTATTTACTTTGGATATGTTATTTTCAGCAAAAACCTGAGAACGAGGCCCCAGCGATGAAGAGGTTAACTATGCATGTTAATGAGTGTGATGTTTGCTCTGGCTCAGGTGGTGGTGTGTGTGTCTGCCGGCTACAGACACAGTGCTGCGGTCAGCGAGAGTGGAGAGCTGTACACGTGGGGCGAAGGAGATTTTGGAAGATTAGGTAACCTTATCATCAAGTGGCTCTCTTGTCACATTTAGCAAGGTCCTTTCGGTCCTTGAGACGAGTTGTGCTTCTTTGAGTTGTCAAGCCTTCGTCACGAGTCAAATAGGGAATGGACAACCCGAGTGTTGGCACTTGATCACGTCCGGATCCATCACTTGGTTTCTTTAAAGGGAAAATGAATGCAGTGTTTGTTCTCCGTTACATAAGATATGACTTCACCATGTGCTATATTCATTGTGTTGGCTGCACATACTTAAAGGGTGAGATGATTAAATTATCGTGTATTATATACAAAAAAAATGTATTCATGTAATAATAATTGCTAACAAGTTCAGCGGAAGTGAGTCTTTCACCGCTATCTAGCTATGCTGGTCACGATGCTAGGCAATGAATTTAATCATTTTCTTTATTTCTTATTCAAAATGGTTTTGGGCCATAGTTTTGTGGCTCTATGGAGTCGGGCGAGATGGGGTGGCTCCGGAAGCCCCTTATTTGGACAGACTTTGGTGGTCTATACGCAAGTGCACCGACCGAGGCCTCTTTGGCCTCCTGTTTGATTTACAATGAAATACAATATGAATAGTGCTCTAGATAGGCGGTTATTTTATAAGGAGCACCATGTATATGTTTGCCAATCAGCCCAGCTGTGGGCAGCCTGCCTTGTCTCATTGTGTCTCCTGGTGTGCAGGCCACGGCGACAGCAACAGCCGGAACATTCCCACCTTGGTGAAAGACATCAGCAACGTGGGCGAGGTGTCGTGTGGGAGCTCGCACACCATCGCACTTTCAAAGGACGGCCGCACGGTGTGGTCCTTTGGCGGCGGGGACAACGGTAACGTACTTGCTGTCTTAACTTTTTATTCAGCGCCGTCTGCCCCAAATATAGACAATGGCGATGTAGCGCGTTCGTCTTTTGGAAGCAGTGTGCGCCAAATCGGCACAACAACGTGATTTCGACAAATGATATTGGTCGCGGATGTTTTAGTGAAGCCAGGAGACGGTTACGATGGTTTGATCACCCAGACCGATGTTGTCCTTTATGTTCTCGTAAGTTTATGAGATCAGGGCCATCGGTAATCGATGAAATGGAATTGAAATGGTAGACTCTATGGTACATGTGACAGAAATATAAATGGTCCTTAATGCGGTTGTTTGTGCTCGTTATATTTTGATATGCTTCCTTTTTTCCCCTCCTCTCACTAGTTCATTGTTCCTCAATAACCTAGATAGACAAACTGGTGTGTGCCTGTGCGCGTGCGTGTGTGTGTGCGTGCCACATGGAAATTCCCTGTTTCCTCTTGCAGGGAAGCTGGGCCATGGTGATACCAACCGGGTGTATAAGCCCAAAGTCGTGGAGGCCCTGCAGGGAATGTTCATCAGGAAAGTGTGTGCAGGGAGTCAGTCTTCTCTGGCCTTGACCTCCACTGGACAGGTACACATTACTGCTGAACTAGCAACAGAATGGGACGAGGGTGGGAAAACAGTTACCAGTGCAAAAAAGTAGGAGAACATTGATGGACTTGATAAACCTGAACAATCAACTCATTGAAATGAATATGGAATATGGTTTCCAAAATCAATGACATTTAAGGTTTGTGTTCCAGTACACTGCAACTATATCAAAATACACTACAAGAAAATTGAAGGCTCAATATTGTTTTATTTGCCCTAATGTTCACACTAGTTTTGCACTTAACTTAACTAACACTAATGATGTGAATTGTTCTTCTCCTGGCTAGGTGCTGATATGTTGCTAATGCACACCCACAGCTGTCTTATAGCGTAGTTTAATGGTGCCTGTTTGCTTTCTTCAACTCCAGTTGTCTATTTAGAAAATGTGAGCCCGCACAGTACAGCAGCTTACACCTGTTGTCCATTGCTGTAAATACACATGCGATCGCATGGTTGTGTTGTAAGCTGCCATGAAATCAAGCATTTCTGGCCGCAACACAATCACAAAAAATGCCTGCGCGGTCCTGGAGGGATCTGTCTTTAAACGTTAATCTTCCCATGATGTCCTATAAGTCAATCTGTTTTTCTGTGCGTTTTCTGTTATTCTTGTCACACCAGGTGTACGCATGGGGCTGTGGGGCCTGTTTGGGCTGTGGCTCTTCTGAAGCCACTGCTCTCCGGCCGAAGCTGATCGAGGAGCTGGCCACCACCAGAGTGGTGGACATCTCCATAGGGGACAGCCACTGTCTGGCCCTGTCACACGGTACAGCCATAGAAATCCAACACAGCCTTGACATGAACACATGCTCCTTAAGATCTGTTGCTCAGCATGATGAACATGTGATGGGTCTGTTTTCTGTTTGGGAGAAACAACCTTCTATAGAGTTGAAGGAAATTGTATGCACTTGGCAAAATGTTGTCTAATCTAACTCCTTGACTGTAGAACTTGAGTTTTGAACTCATCACTACTGCAGCCACCCTGGTAGTTTGTCAAAGGTTTTAACCACTGGGATGTATTTATCTCGTCCAGACAACGAAGTTTACGCGTGGGGGAACAACTCCATGGGCCAGTGTGGCCAGGGGAACTCTACCGGCCCCATCACCAAGCCCAAGAAGGTGGTGGGCCTGGACGGGGTGGCCGTACAGCAGATCTCAGCGGGCACCTCCCACAGCCTGGCCTGGACGGCCCTGCCCAGAGACAGGTCAGCCGCCGGGAGTGTACCGCCACGTTAATGTTAATTACGGGGGGTTGTCGGGTCTAAACCCGAGCACAGAGCATTTCTTTTCTGAACCGCTTGTCATGTTGAAAGGCCTTCGCCTTAACATATTTGCCATTCTTCTATCTGTTCACTAACGGCACTGCAGGCAAGTGGTGGCGTGGCACAGGCCCTACTGCGTGGACCTGGAGGAAAGCACTTTCTCCCACCTGCGCTCCTTCCTGGAACACTACTGTGACGGGATCAACAGTGACGTGCCTCCCCTGCCCTTCCCCTCCTCCAGGTCGGTACGGCCAGCTGCCCCCCGGAGGTGTTCAGCACCGCCAGCAGCAGACTGCCCACCCGTCTAGCAGACTGTGGACTAGTGGTGCGGCCTGCATGGCCAAGCGGTTACATAAACGGTGTCCCATAAACACTGTTTGTTTGTTACAAAAGCTCCTACTGGCTCAACTGTATCTAACTTGATTAACATCGGCCATCAAGGGTCAACACCAGGTCGCGCTTTGGGGTTGGAGGATTCATTCTTGGTGAATGCAACATGGTGTATTCACCAAGAATGAAGCAGTGTACTATTCTTTTTTTTTTTTTAAATAATTTTATTTTTTATAACCTCTGGATCTCATATTAACAGTGCCAAATACTGTGAGTCAATAATGTGTGGTGGTTTGGAATACTTGATTGCGTAAATCCTTTTCCCTAAATTGTGACCGCTTTTCAATGTGCCTGTGAGACTGTACAGTTCTAAACGTAATGCTTCGTAAGATTTGATAAGATCACATTATATTGGGAGGGCGTGAAAAGAAAGTAGCAGCAAATAATGGCAGCAAATAATTGTATACATAAAAAAAACCTAAGCAAGTGCAGTAGCATTGAAAACTACATGACTACATACGATAAGATGATACTAATTCCCCTGACTTTCCTTGACTTGGCAGGGAGCATCACAACTTTCTCAAACTCTGCCTGCGCCTATTGTCCAATCACCTTGCTCTGGCCCTGGCTGGGGGCGTGGCCACCAGTATTCTGGGGGGTCAAGCCAGGCCTCTGCGCAACCTGCTCTTCAGACTCATGGACTCCTCCGTGCCAGACGAGATCCAGGAGGTGAGTGAGACAGACGGACACTTCTCTCTATCCCTGTTAGTGGCACAGTAGCGTACATTTACAAACGCCATAACCATTAAAACTGACATGAGATCACGGTGGATGGGTAGATAATGACGGCACGCGTTTTAAAGCTGCCGTTTCTCCGCCATTGAGAAGTGCATTCACGCACCTGTGGTTGACAGGCAAGATGGATTCCCCCGAACCAATCGAACTGATTGGCCACAAATTAGCAGGGAGTGGTCTAAAATCGAAATGGCCTCATACAGAGGCAGCTGAGGGCTGGCTATGACATTTCTAACTAATTACACTCAAATTATCGCTCTTAAATCTTACCTACAGCACCCTTTTGAAATGTGTGTGTGTGAAGTCTTGTGGTGGGTACATGGAGTGACCCTGTGTTCATCCCGGCAGGCGGTGATCGAGACCCTGTCAGTGGGGGCCACCATGCTGCTGCCCCCGCTCAGGGAGAGGATGGAGCTGCTGCACACGCTGCTGCCCCAGGGCCCCGACCGCTGGGAGAGTCTCTCCAAAGGACAGGTGCAGTAGGATGCCAGTAGTGTCCTCCAGAGCAATCAGTCTACCTGAATATGTACTCTGATACATGCTGCACTCGCACTTTAGCTTCACACACACTTTAGTAGATCGGCCGAAACAGCTTCCAAAAACACGTTGACTTGCGCGTCCACAAAGTATTGCGCAAAGACAAACGGATGTTATCAGACCATTTCTTGAAGTGTG
>OMNR01099734.1:0-13047 GCA_900303205.1 Mora moro
TTTAATTGGTGCAGCTTGCTCCGGTCAAATTGAATTAGCCCCTCAGCTTAAAGGCTCACGACACCCGGCTCCCCGAGGATGATGAGGGGAAGGGGAGATTGGCACTTAAAGAAACCCTGCTATGCTTCTCTCCTTCCACAGTGTAGCCGGTACAACAACAACAACAACAACGCTGGATTGAGAGAGAGAGAGAGAGAGAGAGAAAAAAAACGGACCGCACACCACTGAATGACCAAAGCTACATAATACGCCTATATGTCAGTGTTATTCTGGGGAATACATCTGTATGAAATGCAATTCTTGTGGTCTGTGCGCAGTGAACCAGGTCTCAGGGCATGCTGGGTAAGCGTGCATGATTAGGATGTATCTGTGAGGATACGCCTCCTAGCATTCTGCTGATATGTCATATTTCACACAAAGAGACGTGTTATCGCCCTAGGATACTGCGTAAATAATACATCTTACCTTTGACCAGACATTAAGCCTTGGTGTTTGACTGGCTGAAGGTGGGAAGGCATATATGATTTGAGTTTGCAAGAAATTGCCATATGCACTTTCACTAAAGTAAAAGACACCCTTTTGTTACACTAATATATAAAAAAAATAAAAGACAGTTTGTTACAAAGATATTTATTTCAGAAATGTTTTAAAAACTTAAGAATTATATGCTAGACGGAACCATAACACAACAATGAAACAGAAAAGCGATATGATATAGCCCTTAAATAAATACATGAATAATTAAAGCCTCTTCACAGTCCCACATTGGACTAGACGACAGTCCTTAACCCGAATCCATTAAATGATATGTAGAAATGATTTAAATTTGTGTTATCATTGTGGTTGTTTAAGCAGTCTTCATGTTCTGTCTCTGGCACAGATCCTGCTGAGAGATTTGACCCTGTAGCGTTATACTATCCATAAGACAATGGGGTAAAGTTCGCCTTCTGTTAAACAACTATAGGTCTACGTCTAATTGATAGTGACTGTGGCTGTAATCCCCATGAACATTGACACCATCCTGTTTTATGGCGTGATGACAAAAGCAAACCATATATCAGGGAGCGCAACGTTAGCCAAGATTCCCCTGTAGTTAGACTGCAGCAAACACTAATTCTCTTGTGGCCGCTATGTAAATGAAATGCAGAGCCCACTGTGAGTTTCATCTCACTTCTAAAGAGGATCATAACAACGCTAAGGCAAGAGAGCAGTGAAATGCATGACAGTAGCCTCTAATTAAAAGTGTATCTTCCAGGGGTGCTGAGCATTGGTCATTGGCCTATAGCAGGGGTCAGGAGGGCTGCATGCCATTACACCCACCAAGCTGGTGTTTTGCTATGGCGGTTCATAGTTAATAGGTTTTTCTTTAATCCCCTGTAAACCCAAACATGAAAAGGGTTTCAGCCCCTCCTCCTCCTCCTTCTTCTCCTTCTTCCTCCTCCTCAGCATATTTTTGTGTCGGCCCCAACAAGACGTTCTAATAAAAACTTTTCACGCGCAGGTTTGCAACGATGAAAGAGATGAGATCATGTGAAAACCACATCTTGATAAGCAGAATTATCAAGATGAGCTTTGTATTAAGGATGGATTTGTTATTTTGGGCAACAGCATTTGTTCATTTTTGTTCCCCCCTTTTGCCCACCGAAGTGTGATGCAGATGCTCCGCCCAAATAAGGCATCCTGGGTCCAGTGGTCCATCGCCTCGCTAGGCTAATGCTAGGATCCCTCGTGCAATAGAAATGCTTATAAATACGTCAAAAGCCAACACTGTCTCTATTTTGCATGGACTATTTATATTTTATAATGATTTATTTTTATTTTCTAACTGGAATATTTATAAAGCTAATGAAGACATGAGTAGCAATAGTCAGTTTTAGCACTTCAACCATAGTTAAACATGTGGTGCTCTTTCGTCTTGATGTCACCATTGAAAGGAAAGGAGGCAACACATTTGTTGTATGAGTATGTGAGCAAATACATGTCATAAAATATATTATGTAACAAAACATTTAACGTAGGAGTTGTGGCTATAGGCCTAGTTATACTAATAGTTTCACTTTGGATCATTCGAATGTCATGCTTTTAAGGGCAGTTATTTTTTAAACAGGAATACAAATTCCATTCATTTTTGCCATATAAAAGATAGGAAACATTAAGCCTGTGATTAACTGTAGGAATACATGATTTAATTGAAAGACACATAATAAAAGACAAATTAAATATAAACAAAGCTTCACATTTACAATTCATTATTCAATTTCCCACATAGGCCTATTGTGAAAATATTATAAAGCAAGGAATTCCAATGGTCCAAGACTTCAAAATATTTTGTATAACACTGATGTGGTTATTTTAGGCCAAACTTATGTGTGATGTACTAGGGTAACGTGTTTGTTTTATTGAAGTTTATTGTTATCAATCCGTGTGCCTTCGCATCTAATAACACGACGCAAAGTCAACTGATTGATTGACCTTACAACGACTAGAAATTGCAAATATACTTTAAACACGGACGATTCGCACTTTTCAAAGTAAAAGTCCCTGAAGCGTGAACTTAGCTGGCGAAGTCTCGCGATGTTACAGCAGCTCCGCCGCTCGCTGCAGATTTCAAACTGCGTAGCTGCAGCCTCCCGTGTTGTGTACGCTGAAACTAAATCATGGAAGAATTAACCGATTGCGTTTTTCTGACAGAGGAAACAACCGAACCCACCGAGTCCGAATTTGACAATAACATAATCGAGGAGAACACGAATGGAGTGAAAACGTAACTAAAGCAGAATACTTGTTTTGTTTTACGTCTTGTGTGTGTGTGTAGCGGTTAGCAAACGGTCGGCTAAAGATGGAGAACGGTTCAGCTAGCCCGTTGCAGCTAACGCATCTAGGGAGACGCGGCTGTGGCCTTCGTCGATGGTTCATGCGGTGGTAGTACATTGTTTTATCTGCGAAGCGTCAATGAAATGCCCTATTTGCCTTGCTTAATACTCCGCAAATAGGCCTCATTAAATGCCTTTGCTTTGCTGTGCCGGCTAGTCAGTCTCCTAGCCACCGCCATGTTCCCAGCTGCATAGTTATTGTAGTGTTAGCCACGTTAAGCTAACACAATACAGGCTGTTCATTATTTCAATTGTTGTTTTTAAAACAAGTTTAGTCCGATGTACATAGGACCTACATCTTAACAAACACGTATAAACCCCCAACGGCGTGAGCTGACGTGTGTTATCGGTAACCATGTAAAGTTGCTCTACACTCGATCCGCACACTGTGCGTTATGTGTCCCGTCTACACGTTACTTAACGTGTGGACGTCTACACGTTACTTAACGTGTGGACCATTGATTCAACACACGGTCAAGTAGTGCAACCGGCGTTCCCTTGACCAATACGTGCTCTGTGTGCTTTACAGAGATGGCGAAGAGTCGCGGGGAGCCAACGACAAGTCTGATCCGAAGGAGAAGTCCCTTGCGAACAGAAGAGGGAATCGGCATCATCCGTACAAAAATGGTGGCGTGGGGGACAAGAAGGCTGCTCAGAGGAACCGGGTGTTCATTAGCAACATCCCTTATGATATGAAGTGGCAGGCAATTAAAGATCTGATGCGTGAGAAAGGTAATCACGCCTGCGCGTCAGACGGTCCTCTCCTTCGTTGTACTGAACCCACCTCTTCTTTCTTTCCTTTATCAGATTGATTACGCTGCTAACAGTTAGTCAGATGAGCCTAACCCTTTTGGAAGTACTTGTGAAGATGATTTGGACAAGTAGTCTAGTGTGATATTAGTCTATTGGGTTCAATTAACTTTTTTAGGGGTGGACACCCATTTAGTTTGGACTGAAATGTCTGTGAGAAAAGGTAGATTATCTCAGTTTATTTAATGGTATTGTCAGCTCCTAAATGTAACCTCAGACTTGTAGTGGTATTGACTGTTGTGCAATTGTGTTGTCATACATGAATGATTGTTATGCTTTGTCCTCTGAACTATGGGGTCTTCGAGAGCCTGTATGAAAGGTGAACGGACGCCTTTATGATGAACGTTGAAAACTGCTATGACTGGAATCTTGTTGACCAACTGATCCATGTTGAATTTCCCAGGTTGTCTGTAGCTGGGTTTCTCTTTTGGCCTTGACCTGTGAGTGTCTCAGTGTCCTGCCCAGGAAGGCATGGTGTTGTCTGGTCGGGGCTTGGTCTGGGCTGAATGTTGCTCATGAATTGGTCTTCTCCATCTGTAGCGGCGTTGCCAAGGCCAACGGCGACGTGAACGTGGTGACTTAAATCCCTTTTGTTCTCTTGGTATTTTTCCTTTTGTATGTCTCATGTAGTTGGTGAGGTTACATACGTGGAGCTCTTTAAGGATGCAGAAGGAAAGTCAAGGGTAAGTGATGTGGGTGATTCGCTGCAAGAGGTTTTAAAGGCCCCCGGCAGCCTTTTTAAAAAAGTTTTCTTATTGGTATTGATTGATTATTTTGGGTCTGTCAGTTACTGAACTGGAGGTGGGTTGTGTCACGAGCCTGAACGTTGGCTACAGATTGATATTTATATTGAAAGGGTGAAGTCTTGTTGATTCTGGGAAAACTAGTCTTCACTTATTTGACGGTTAAACCCTTGTTTTTGTTGTGGTCATTTCAATTGGTTTCAAAGATTGTCTGTTTGGCTATTTTCCAAAGGGAAATGTGGAGTGTGTGATTTTGTTTTATTCGTTGACCCTGATTCCTTGTCTCAAAATCTCAAATTACTATCGCTTTTTGTAAGTGCCACATTTCTCATCTCTAAGAATAACTATTTTTTTTTTATTGAACACAAAAATAACATGCTTTATTCTACAGCTCTAAAGCCACATGAGGTCACAACAAAGATTTCTCATTTGTTGCAATATATAAGATGGTGAACCTCCTAACTGAAATTTCTGAACTTTCTGCATTTTTAATATTTGTTACTAGTGGACAACCTTTAAAATGTAAACAAAAACGTTCAATAATGTTTGAAATGGTGACATGGAGTATTTCATGCATTTCTCTAACACCATTGTCTTTTCTAGACCAAACAGGTAATCTTCCAAATTCATATTTAATTGAGTGCTTTGCCTAATGTCTTTACACATTTATCCCTTGCTACCTTAAGTTTAAGGAAAAGAATAGAGCTGGCACGTCCAGCTCCCAGCCAAACACAGTGAAGTAAAGATTTGGAACTACTTGAAAGCCCATTGAGAAGTGTTTCTTATATGCTGTGATTATAACATTGTCCTGTTTATCTCCTTCACTGCTGGATGTCACCGGGCTTCCTGGTTAGGGTTGTGGGTAAGTCCATCTTCTCCCATGTTCTCCTCATGTGTTCTCCTTCTATCCCAAATTTCAAGCCTGCTTGTGCTCATCTGATGCCTGTGCTGTCCTTGCCTCCCCAGTGTGGTAGAGTTCAAAGATGAAGAGTTTGTGAAGAAGGCAGTGGACACGATGAATAAGCATGACCTGAGTGGCAGGCCGCTCAACATCAAGGAGGTGGGGACTATTGGGACATAATTCAGACTACAGTACATCAAAGCTTATTCTGTCAAAGTAGCAGATTTTTTGTTTATTACCTAATGTGTTTTGGGGAGTGTGGACAGATGCTCACTTCTCCTTGTGCTCCAGGACCCTGACGGCGAGCATGCACGCCGAGTGCTGCAGCGCATGGGGGGAATGATGCCGGGCGGCCGGGGGCCCGAGGGAGGCCCGGGCGGGATGAACCTGCCTCCCTCCCTCGCCAACAGCCTCAACATCCCACCGGACATCCTCAACGCCATGCAGGCCGGCCGACTGGGCACCACAGTGTTTGTGGCCAATGTAAGGACACCAGCACTGCATCTGAGACCCTGGTCGGAAGTAGTTTTGACATGGCGTTCTTTAAGAAGGATATTGTGTTGGTTCTTCTCATAGCTGGACTTTAAGGTGGGCTGGAAGAAACTGAAGGAGGTGTTCGCCATGGCGGGTGTGGTGAAGCGGGCCGACGTGAAGGAGGACAAGGACGGCAAGAGCAGGGGCATGGGAACGGTCACCTTTGAGCAGCCGCTGGAGGCAGTGCAAGCAATATGTATCCTGCAACCTACTGGCACTCAAGCAGCCATTTAAACACACACAAACACGCACTCGCACAGCAATACAAGCTCTGGAGCAAGCCTCTTTTCCTTAACATTGATTGACAGCCATGTTCAACGGACAGATGCTTTTTGACAGACAGATGCACGTAAAAATGGTATGAGTCACATCTAACCGGGAATTCACTGATTACATTTATTTACTGCAAATAGCGAATTGCAACTAATGAGACCACTCCGATCTATTGCTTTTACCATACCAAGTCAAGTGTATTTTATTTAATGTCTCTAATGGAAGTAATAATTAACTAGACGTTTCTGGGAGAAGCTGAGACACCTTCCCACTTAGGTTGATGGGTGATGTCATTAGTGCATCCCTACATAAAGGATATCACTATTATTTAATTCTGCAAGGACATGTGCATCAATGTGTTTGTAATTTAGGAATACTTGCTTCATTATAGGATGAGAAGTCGCTACCGCATGAAGATTTCCGTCAAGTGGAAAAAGCACCTCAGTTGCCAAGTAAGTCTGCATTAGTTCTGACACTTATAGCTAGCAATAAAACCCATGATGCCTACAAAGGCAAAGACTACCAAATACAGTTCTCACTGAATGCTGGACTGTGTAAGCTGTCGGGGTTCCCCACAGTGCTCTACAAGTGATGGAGTGCATCACCTCCAGACAATAAAACCCCAGTTCCTTTACACTACGATTGCTGTTAAAAACACATTTGTCCAATTTGAGCACAGTAGCAAAATGGTAGACATGCAACCGAGTAAAACAATGCGACGGCACAGTCAATGGAGATGATGTTGAACGGTGTGTCTCCTTATAAACAACAAAGGTAGATGAAGGATGTGAATTGATGGAACAAAGTGGCTCATTATGTGCAACATTTTGGGATTTGATAGCTGACTTCGCTAACTAAGATCAGTGTTGACCGCTCAGTAGTTGGTTCCAAGAATTGACTTTAATCTGCTTATGAATCAGCTGTGCTCCCTCTCTTCTCACCCTCTCTGCAGGGGGTCTTGGGGGCATCGGTATGGGCCTGGGACCAGGTGGGCAGCCCATCAATGCCAACACGGTTGGTGGCGGTGGAGGCATGGGCTCCATGGGGCCTGGAGGTCAGTTCCTAGAGGTCTTCAATTAAGCAAATAGCACAGATGCTACTATTGTCTTCCGTTTGCTGCTTTTGCTTGTATGTTGGACAAGGCTGACCCACTGGTTCTCTCTTAGGTATGGATGGTCCTGGGTTCAGCGGGATGAACAGGCTCGGAGGAGGTAAGATTGTTGCTTTTGTTTGTGATTGCGTTTCTTTCTTTCTCTCACTGCATCCGCCAAACTGTCACTTCTTCTGCTGAGGTGAATTATGTAGTTAAATGTGTTCCTGGCCTCCCACAGGAATGGGTGGTGGTGGTGGAGGCTTCGGGGGCATGGATAATATGGGCAACATGGGACATGGCATGACACCCATGGGCCGGATGGGAGGTAAACATGGGAGGAAATAGTCATTTTTAACGATGTCTTCTCACCTTCTAGAGGTGCAGCACTATGAATCCTTGAGAGTTTTTTGTTTTTTTCAAATAAGTTATGTTATTATATATTTTCTCTTGACTAATGTGTACATGTACCCATCACCAGGAATGGGCGGTATGGACTTTGGCCGCAATGACATGCAGATGAACCAAGGATTCGGAAATTCCTTTGGAGCAATGGGTACGTGCTGGTTTGTTCCTCAATGCCAACTCTTATCGGATGCTGTTCGTTGCGGTATATTCTAATTGGATGCTGTTCGTTGCGGTATATTCTAATTGGATGCTGTTCGTTGCGGTATATTCTAATTGGATGCATCTTCCCTTGCTGTCTATTCTAATTGGATGCCTGTTCTGTTGTGGTGTATTCTAACTGGATGCATGGCGGCATGCCGTCTCTCCTCAGCAGGTGGTTATGGTGGAGGCATGGGGAATGCTGGCATGGGTCACATGGGCACTGGAATAGGTACATCCCTCATTCCATACCTGTTTCTGTTCTCTCCCCATTTCCCTTTTATCAATCATCAGTTCCGCCTACCTACTGACACGCAGGAGTGGATACATGCTAGTGACGTCCATAGCTGCTGCCTTTCACAATCTTTTTGATTACTTGTTGTACTTGTTTTTAAATGATTAACAGATTGTAGCTTTAGCCAAATGTGCAAAAGGCAACAGGCGTCATGCAATTCATGGCTAACTGATGAATGCTTCATTCAGACAGGCATGTTTTTAACGCGCATTAACCACGTCGCATCTACAGCATCCTCCTCGGATGTTACCGTGGCTACCAGAAAGCAAATGTAAATCCCTAAGGTTCAAGGCAAATCAGTGGAGTGGCACAGGAAGTCTCTCGCTGCTTGCATGCTTGTAATTAGGCAAAGGTGCTGCACTCAACCTGCTGTAGGAGCACCGTTTTCACCACCTCCATCGTCTTTAAACTACAGCATGGAGTCAAGTATCATTTATTATAAGTTATCGCATGAAAAGTAATGTGTATAAATATATTGTATTGTAAATCAGCTTAATGTGACTGGAGAATATTCTAAACTAATATTGCATTAGTAAATAAGAGGGCCTAGCACTCCCTAATCTTAATGCTATGATTACACTGTTTCGATGCAATGGACTTTACCAGGATATTATGTGATAAACAATGGATAATAAAGATAATCATTTCCCAGAGCGGGTCTAGCCCAATAGAATATGGTACAATACCGACGTGTTGGTGCAGTGTTTCACGGTTGTCTGCGTGTGCTTCGGATTGCAGGCGGCGGGATGGGCAACGCGGCGATGGGCTCCGGCGTTAACCGCATGGGCATGGGCGGCATGGACATGAGCCGGGGCTTCGGGGGCTTCGGAGGGGCCGGCCGGGGCGGCGCGCACATGGGCGGGGCCATGTCCGACCGGGTCTCCGGCGCCAAGGGAGGCTGTGTGATATTTGTGAGAAATGTAAGTGCGGCAGTTGTGTCTTGCACCAAGCCATGTCTTCCTTTATGGGAGGTCTGCCAACAAACGTGTATCGGGGTTTCGGAAAGCACTCGCTTTTTGTTGTTTTTGGTGTTTTTTTTTTAACCTTTCAGTTCACACAAATATATAGATCTAAGATAGAAGTGTTGAATGTGATCAACTGCCCCACATGTGTTTTCTATATTTATAATATTTCTGTGGGCTAAATCCATGTCTTCTTTGTCTTTCAGCTCTCCTATGACCTAAATTGGCAGAAGCTCAAAGAGAGTTTCAGCCACTGCGGTAGGTGTTTTCACAGAATATGAAATAAATCAGCAGTTTCACAGAACTGCCGATTTAACGCCCGTGGTTTATATTAAGGGAGTTCAACACAGATTGCTGAAGAGCCGCACTGAAGTCACTTCAGTTCACTTGTGGGGTTTTATCTTTTCCTTCACGTCTCTGGCGGGACCCGCAGGCCAAGTGATGTTCGCAGACGTCAAGATGGAGAACGGCAGGTCCAAGGGCTGCGGCACGGTGAGGTTCGACTCCCCGGAGAGTGCCGAGCAGGCCTGCAGGATGATGAACGGAACCAAAATCAATGGCAGAGAAGTGGACGTCCGCATCGACCGCAACGTCTAGACGCACCGTGCCGCCCTCCTCCCACGGCAGCGACTACTTGTCCTTGCTCGCCAAATCTTTTTCGTTTTGTTTTAAAAACACTTTTAATTCCATATTTTCATGTCTGCCATTTCACATACTGTTGGTTGTTAATTAAAAACTTTTCTCCCTCTTTTATCTTTTTTGGGGTAGTTTATTTGAAGAAATAAACTTTTTAATTTTTAAGTCTGCCTATTGTCTACTATGTACTTGTATATATAAAAGCCTTTTGGATTGTTTCCATTGAAAATATTAAATGAATATTGCACACTTTGCAACAGAACATTGGCATGGTTAACGCCAAGACTGAATGGATGGGTAAACAAGGGAGTATAAACAAGTAGAACTATGTTTATAGTTATATTTTCATAAGCTTATTACTCCTAATCCTTCATTAATTGAATTCCCTTTTATCACGGTTTCTTGCAGGGAAGTACTTGGGACACCTAAACAAATATTTCCAGTTAAGCGAGGACAATCGAAAATGCTTAGTCATTTGACTTTGTATGACAAGCTTATAGTTTACTCCCAATCAGTAATGGGCTCGTCGTAAAACCAATTAACGATTAATTTGAAGACAATGAGGCTCTAACTTGAGTTTACATATTTTATTTCCTGAGTTTGGTCTCAGGTTAATTTCAATTTCCTGACGTCTGCTTACAACACACGTTATACATGGTCATGTCCAAGTCTGTGCAGCATTCATATGAAGAGAGCCATGGAAAACCCATAAGGCATTTCAGAACATATGAGTTTGTTAAAGGGTTGGTAATAAATATTGTAGGCTTATCTTTACAGTCTCATAGAAAACACCTTTAACAGCACCAGTAACATGATGAGGGACTGTTCTCTGTGGTAGATGTAACCAGCAGCCTCCCATAACACAGAGCTGGAGGCTTCTTTTGGTTATATGAGGTATCGATGGGCACAGTTCAGATCCTTGGGGTGGGGTGGGTTGCTCTGGTATCAGTCGCTGCACAGTCGGATGGGGTTATTCCCGATGATTCCCAGCTCATACAGGATGGCCAGAGTGGCGAACACGATGTAGCAGAAGAGAGACACAATGCCCAGCTTCCAGTCTAGCTTCCATCCATTGATATGGACCGCGACAAAAAGGAAGACTATGGACAGGAGAAGCGTGAAGGAAATGAAGAGCAGCCCCGTGCTGTTGACCTCCACGGGGTTGTTGGTGTCCACAAACGCTGTTTTGATGAACCAGGGCAGGCCCAGACACAGCATGTCAAACACGTTGGAGCCCACGATGTTCGACATGGCCATGTCTGCTTTTCCTGAAGAAAGAAACAAAAAAGAATGCATTTAAATGATTGACATTCTGCCTGTAAAGGAGGGAAATAAACGAAAACTGCTTTTGGTGTAAATACTGATAACTGCTGCCAATTCACAGATGGAAAAGCTTTGCTAGGATGACAAGGTTGGGTGAAGGTTTTTGTCTGCCAAAGAAGCCCACCAATTATAGCCACTTCCCCTGATTACCTGTGGCCTGCCTGCCACCTGCATGCTGTCATCCTCCTTCAATATGCACCTTGGAAGTCTGCAGTATCTACCAGTACTAGTTGTAGTGTACTAAATCTACAAGTTGGTGTAACTTTCTGCAATAGTAACCCAGGTCAAATTGCACCGGAAATTCTCTATTCTCTCTCTGTACTGTTTGTATGTATTGATCCATTCATCAAACATTCTCAATAGCCATCCCCTTTTATCCTGAACATTCAGGCATTGTTGTTGCAATGATCAAAATCACTCCGTTGGACTCTGAGCTCACACTTGTAGATCATTCATGAGTTTATCAGGACTTTTTATTTAGGATTACGTAACGTAGGTCACTGCACTGCACTTGAAATTGTGACTTCTTACTAGACATTAGTAGAACGCTAAAACTAACACCACAAAATTATACTGATGTGTTTTGTGGTAATTAATAATAGGTTTATAATAGTTCACATATAGTGAATAGTGAACATTTTCACGGCAGCCATTAGTCTACTTTTGTTTAAAAACAGGGATTATGTTATGATTTCTCTAAATCGAATTGTTCTGTGGAGAAAATACAAAGATTGCTGCAGTGAAAAGGTTCTATAGTGCAAATTTAAGTTAACTGTTATTTTAGACTTGTTGACGTGTTGCTGCCCGACTGAACCCAGTGACTTTCTACTGCCATATGTGAAGAATTAAAGCACGTGGTTACCTTCTCTGGCCACCATTACACTCGCTATGGTATCAGGTATGCTGGTCCCTGCAGCCAGAAGAGTCAGACCCATGACAGTGTCAGGGATGCCCAGCGTCTCTCCTGCACGGGGAAGGAAGTCTCATGAGAGGTAACCAGAAACAAACAGACAAGAGCAGAGCTGAGGGGGACGGAATGACTCGGCTTTTTTTGTTAGATGATATTAGCATTTTTTTTTTTGAAGCCACTGGAGGAACAAACAATACATCTTTTTTTCCACAACTTTATCAAATTCACCATTAGGTAAGCCTTATAGGTCGGCCAATTGGATATGTTGGCAGTACCTCAAGTCAAGAGATGCAACGGGACTACTATAATGCCCTCAAAACCCTGTAAACCGTATTTGAATTGGTTGTTCATTGGGACTGTCTGTTAGGGTAAGCTTTTAATATGTCTGGTTCACATTTGTTTTCATGAAAGCTGTAGCATCAGGACTGTATATCCTCCCTGCATGGTTACACATCTCTTACCTTACCTCACCTCACGCACGCACGCACGCACGCACGCACGCACGCACACACACAGATTATTGAATGAATTCAGTGAAGCTTTCTTGTAAATTGTATGCTAGGAATTAGGATTAAGT
Source organism: Mora moro (assembly GCA_900303205.1). Taxonomy (NCBI): domain Eukaryota; kingdom Metazoa; phylum Chordata; class Actinopteri; order Gadiformes; family Moridae; genus Mora; species Mora moro. Next base: position 12,534 of record OMNR01099734.1, read on the forward strand.
AGGATTAGTTTGCTATGTTCTGACCCTATGCACGTAAGGATTGGCCTGGGAACCAGACCAATCTGCGAGCCCATGTTTAATTTGCTCTGGCATAGTACCCATTTGCGTTTCCGATGTCAGGCTACATAGGGCTCCTAGGAGAATTTGTGGCCAATCACATAGATGAAAGGGAACACAGCTGAGATCACCAATTATATTTTCTTTACATTTCTTTCATTTTTTGCTGTACATAGCCTATGTATTAAAAAACAACAACAATGTGTTTAAACACACAGGATGCAGCAGGCTATACGCTATTCACACACACGCATGCATGCACACACACACACACACACACACACACACACACACACACACACACACACACAGCGAGCACACACACATGCACACACGCACGCACGCACATTTGCACGCACATACACACGCACACATACACACACACACACACACACACACACACACACACACCACACACACACACACACACACACACATACACATACACGCTTGCACG
>OMNR01099746.1:1296-13198 GCA_900303205.1 Mora moro
CACCTCAAAGCGGCTTCTCTTACCTTCTGGTTCTTACTGCTACATCAGCATTATATCAGTTGGTCTTGTTCTTGTGAAGGCTGTTTCAGTTCAGTTGGAACATTTTTAATATTGAGTTGACTGTCTATCTATCTATCTATCTCTCTCTGTCTCTCTCTCTTTCTTTCTCTCTCTCTCTCTTTCTCTCTCTCTCTCTCTCTCTCTCTCTCTCTCTCTCTCTCTCTCTCTCTCTCTCTCTCTCTCTCTTGTCTCTCTCTCTCTATCTGCATATGAAACATCCATTTACTTGAAATACAAAAGAAGACGGTATAGAACTCCTCCCTCTCTCTCCCCCTCAGACCCGTCCAAACCCCCGACCCACTCGTACCACCACCCCATCCCGGACAGCGTGGAGTACAAGAGCCGCAGCTACAGGGTGCTAGCGGGCAACATGAGCTGGTATGAGGCGCTGCACACCTGCATGGACGCCGGCTCGGAGCTGGCCAGCGTCACGGATGCCTACCACCAGGCCTTCCTCACCGTGCTCGTCAACCGCCTGGCCGCCCCGCACTGGATCGGCCTGCACAGCCAGGACGTACGGACCCCCCGGGGCTTACCCCCTACTGTTGTGTGTTTGACTCCCAGCCGAAAGGTTGTGGGTTTGAATCCTGAGGTCCGAAGTCCACCCTAACCCTCTACCTGCTCATTAATGACATGTATCTGAACAGTCAGGGTTAGTGTTAGGGGTTAGGGTTAGGGTTAAGGTTAGGGTTAAGGGTTAAGGTTAAGGTTAGTGGTGGGGTTAGAGGTATAGGGGTTAGTGTCAGGGTTCGGTGTTACTGCACGGTCACACCAAAAGATTCATTTGACCTGTGGACGCTGTTTTGATTTAGGGTTAGGGGTAGGGTTAGAGGTTTAAGGTTAGGGTTAGAGGTTAAGGGTTAGGGGTAGGGGTAGGGTTAGGGTTAGATTAGATTAGATAGAACTTTATTCATCCCGAGGGAAATTCTTGTGCATCAGTTGCCATACAGATACAACAGTAAAAATACAAAATAAAAATACAAAATAAGAATAACTTAGTGTACAGAAAATGTAAAATGTGCAAAACTGGAGTGCAATTTTTTAATATAAAAAATAAGTATACAGTATCAGAGGACCTGAGGACCTCAGGTCTCCGTGTCTCTAGAGAGGGTTAGGGTTAGCGTTACGGTTGGAGGATGTGGTGGGCTCGGGCCCCACAGCCTGTATTGAAATGACGTGCGTGAAACATGCACGCTCCCAGCATATGCTCTCTCAGCAGGCCGTCCTCATAATCAGCCGCCCACGTGGGTTTCTCGCTCACGGCAGAAAACAACACACGAAGGGAATTAATTTTTCCCAGCATGCCTCCCACTGTTTGTTTGCTTCATCTTCATTTCCTCTCTGCGCTGCTCTTGTTTTCTCTCATCCTGTTTGTTTTATTTGTTGTTTTATCTTATCCCATCTTATCTTATCTCAGCCTAGCTTAGTTTAATTAGTTTGCGATCACCGGTAGAGTCCCAGCGTGTCCAGACCTGCCGGCTTTCAAGCGTTGTATATTATTATTCAATTATATTATCGTAGCTCAGCTTGTCTTAGTTTATCTTATTTTAGCCTAGCCTAGCTTACGTCAGCCGTATTACGTATTTAATCTTGCCTGTTTATTTATCCTCATGCAGGCCATGGTATCCACAGCCACAGTATCATTTCTCGACCCCGCCTCCTAACCGACAAACTTGTGACCTCACTTCCTGTCAGGACGGCGTGAACTACCAGTGGTCGGACGGCAGTGACACGGTCTACGCCCACTGGGACTCCAGCGAGGACGAGCGGGACTTCGTGACGGGGGAGTGCGTGTACATGGACGTGAGCGGAGGGTGGAGGAGGGCCTACTGCGACAGCCCTCTCCCAGGAGCGCTGTGCCACGTCCCCCCGCCGAGTCAGTCACTTGGTTTCTGCTTTGTTTTGACTTTAGCGCCCGGGTGTCGCGCTTTGCTAACTGGCTAACTGATGACCTGCTAGCTCAGGGTGTTGGTTGACTGGTTGGTTTTCTGATTGGTTCATTTTTAGGTCATTTTCTTCTCATTTTGAGTCCTACTTGTTGAAATATGTCGCAAAGTGCAACACCCACAGTATCAATACAACATGATAACCTATAATATTATTATAGTATAATAATATTGTTATTATTATTATTATTATTATTATTATAATGCATCAATAATATTATAATTAGTTATTATATTATTAAGATACATTTTCCACGACAATAAAGTGTAACTATAAAAAGTATATAACTAAAACACACCAAAAACTAAAGAATAGACATGTAATTGAGTTGAATAAAAACTGAACACACTGTCTATCTCTCTCTCTCCCACAGGAAGCAATGCGTTCACCATCTATGAGGTGGTGTGTCCCTCTACATGGGTGAAGTTTGGGAATGGGTGCTACAACTTTGAGCCCGCGATCCAGAGACTGACCCTGGAGGAAGCAAGAGACCACTGCAGGCAGAAAGGTAGACCGCTGTTCTGTCAGACTCATGGGCCACCTGTAGCTTCACCTGACCAGGCTGTCAGACTCATGGGCCACCTGTAGCTTCACCTGACCGACCAGGCTGTCAGACTCATGGGCCACCTGTAGCTTCACCTGACCGACCAGGCTGTCAGACTCATGGGCTACCTGTAGCTTCACCTGACCGACCAGGCTGTCAGATGGAGCTCCCTCGTCACAATGAGCTACCATGATTAGAAGCAACACATATAGCCAATGTTTTGTCCAATTCTTCAACATTTTAACCAATATATTGGTCTTATGAAATAGAATGGCTTGTCATAAGCAACATAAGCTAGTTGCCTAAATAACTTTGTTTCATTGTCTACTAGTAGCCATTTAATATCCTAGCTTGTCATGTCAAATATAAGTAGACTGATTTAGAACAGGCTGCCATTGTTCAGCTATACTAACATAGCTGATCATGAATATTAAGTACATTAGCTTCTGATGTGGGCTCAGTCTCGTGGGCGGGCTTCAAGAGTTTGACAGACGTGTGAAGAATGTGGCGTGAGCTCATTAGCTAATGAGCTCATTAGCCAATGAGTTCATTAGCTTAGCTAGCCCATGCTAAGCTAGCTCAGTTTATCAGAACACAACCGGACTCAAGTATTCATGCAGAAGTGTGGGATGCACCCATATGTATCGGCCATATCGCTAGATGGCGTGGAAATGAAATTAAAGGTGGATATTATTAACGTTCTTTACATTTATTGATTGTAGAAGTGAACCTGTAGATGCAGTGGGAGAGAGCATGCCCTCTAGAGGCCGAGAGAGGAAGTATTACATCTATTCAAGTTATGAAGGAAGAAACACATTCATTCATTCATTCACAGCTTTATCAGTCAAGTTGCTGATGTCAGTGGTGGTAGGAAGCAGCCAGGGCCTACTTCAGTGTTTATTGTTGAGCTATAAGCTGTTTTGTTAAACGGTAGGGTGAACCATTTAAAACATAATAAACATTTTAAATAACTTAATATAAAACAAATGCAGAAGTGACCAACTTGAAGGTTTCAATTCAATCTAAGTATATATAGATTCATTTTATGAATAGAGCGAATCTGTTGTATTTCTGCCTTATTTCCTGCTCCAGTGACCTTGCTGGCTAGCGTCTAAACCCTAACCCCTCCTGAAACCTCAGATACCTCAGAGGATAGCCCCTCGTATCACTGGTATGCCAGGGTCTATTTCTAGCTTCCATTCCAGCGAACACACCCCTTCTTCCAGCTCGTGGACGTTGCGCTCTGTTCTTTCAGTCAACACGTCGGACGTCCTCACCGTCCAGAGCGAGGCGGAGAACCGCTTTGTCCTGGAGCAGCTGTGGTCGTCGGGGTTCCCCCACCAGACGCTGTGGCTGGGCATGTTCTTCAACACCGACAGTAAGAGACTCCATGTTGGTAGCGAGGGCCAGAAGAGCTTCTTCTGGCTGCGTTCCGCTTCACATCGCAGAGATCATTCGCAGAGACGAAAGGAGATGTTTAGACGTATGATGTTAGCGCCAGGATCACTTCCCTTCGCGCCTGTTGGGACATTCATTCACGTTTGTGCTTTTCAATCCATCTCTGAATTGAAGAGCAAAACGTGATTTGTGTTTCTCTCCTCCCAGCCGAGTCCCTGGCCTGGCTGGACGGCTCCCCTCTCAACTACACCAACTGGCAGTTCCGCACCCCGGACCGCAGCGTCCTGTCTGCAGACAGCTGCCTGGCCGTCCGAGTGCTGGACGGCCTGTGGCACCTGTCGTCCTGCAGCCAGCGCCTAGGCTTCGTCTGCAAGACACGCCCCGGTACAGACCAGCACCACCTATTCCACCACCACCACCACCTCCACCACCATCTATACCACCACCAACACCAACACCACCACCTCCACCACCATCTCCACCCCCACCACCACCATTTATGAATTGTATGTGAACTGAAATGTGTTTTTATTTCCTGCAGACACGATTACTGAGGTGGAAGTGGAACCGCTGAACGGTAAAAAGTGCTTTTATTTTGGTGGGTCATAACCTGCATAGACTCGTTCATACAGTCATAAATTTGTCACTTTGGCCGGTCATAAACCTACACAATAAACTACACAAGCTGTGTAATAGCTGACCCATGCTACCCAACTCTGAACTGTATGAGATGAGGTAAAACATTATTGATCCCTTCATTAGAACATTGATGTTCTTCAACTTGAGGAGAGAAGAATCGTAAATACAGTTGTTGAGGTCTCATGTTCACGTCAATGTAAATAATCGACTCATCCGCTGGCAGAACACATGTGATATCTGTAATCATCAGTAAGGCTTTTTAGGATTTAAATTCAAACCTAAGAGGAGTATTGTTCGCTGTAGGCCTATTCAAATACTCAGCTCTGGTATGAGCTGGTTTCTGGATGCTTAGAGAAGACTTATTGTTCCCGATATCAAAGACTTCTTCTAAGCAGGCATGCCGGTGACCCCTGCCCTTCAGGAGAACCGGAACAAACTCGCCGCTCGTTCTGTTTCGTTTTGATTACTTCGGTAGTGCGTAGATAAATGAGGAACCTGAGGAAACCGGACGCTTCCTAAGAAGCAACGTGTGGCAGTAGGGACGTGGGGGTCACATGAACTGTTGTTCGGTTAGCAGACGCTGTTATCCAAAGCGTGCAATCAGTATTAAAGTGCTTTTCTAAAAACAACCAGATGAGAGTAGGATGGACAGTAGAACTATTACTATACTTACTATACTATACTTCTAGAGCCTATGCTCTACCTCCTGGGGCACTGCGGCAGTGCCCCAGGAGGTAGAGCATAGGCTCTAGAAGCATCCGGAAGGTTCTAAACTATTCTGGTCGTTTGTGGTTTGAACCGCTGAGTCCCAGTATTACCAGTAAACGGAATTATGAAATGTTTCCATCTGTACCTGCATGGATACGTTTGCTCGGTCAAACACAAAGTGCTTTGACGATGAACATCTCACATTCGTACACCAACGACGGTAGCAGGTGGGGTTCGGTGCCTTGCTCAGGGACACCTCAACACTTTTAGCCAGGAGGAGCTGGGAATAAAACCAACAACCCTGCAGTTTATGAACTACGAGGTATCCATGTTCTCCATATCTGCTAATGTCAGCGTCTGTGTTCGGGGACTGTGGTCTTCCCTTGTTAATGAAATGAATCAGTTGTGATGAAGATGGCTTGTCACTGTGTGTCATGCAAGATATCTTGTTAACGTTTCTCCTCGTTTCTTCGGCTGATGACAAACTCTTTCCGTCTTTAAAAAACGAGAACATATGAATCGTCCTTTAAATCACACATAATGTACACCTTATTCCCAGGATGGAGCTGGGAATCGCTGCGACCCTGCAGCAGTTAATGCACTACAAGCGCTCCATGTTGTCCACGTCTGTGGTTGCAGGTCTCCACCGTGGGGTCGTCCCAGCTGCCGTCCTGGTGGCCGTGCTGATCTTCTGTGTGGCGGGGGCGGTACTCTGGCTCCTGTACCGGAGGACGGCCTCGCGCTTCGGACGGCTCCCCCCGCTGGTGGGCGGTGCTTACTACAGACAGACGGACTCCCAGGCCACAGAGTCGGACGGCAACGTGCTCATCACAGATCTGGAGGCTCCTGCTGGAGAGTAGCATTCACATGGTGCTCACTGTAAGCACCATGACACCCAGTGGCTCATCTCTCTCTCTCTCTCAGTCTCTCTCTCTCTCTCTCTCTCTCTCTCTCTCTCTCTCTCTCTCTCTCTCTCTCTCTCTCTCTCTCTCTGTGACACACACACACACGTCCACATGCGTGTGTGTCACAGTGTAGCCTCTTGCTGGAGAACGGGACAACTCCCAGTCTTACTCCCTAAAGCATTTCCCAGGCATGGCGTAGAGGATTACATAATACGCTGTCATTCGTCTGCCACGCCAATCGAATGAGCTAAAAAGTGATGTCAGCCCATTCTTCTACAGAGGAAGTAATCGTTTGCGTGCTGTCCTGTGTCCACTCCTTGTACTGCGGACTGCACTGAAACTTGCTAGACAGCGCCTGACCGCCTGGCGACAAACAATAACAGGATACCAAAAAAAAGAAAAAGAGGACCTCTTGAACCCTGCCCGGACTAGAAGGGTCATTCTGTACTCTTCTCCCCTTTTATTTAATGTCATTGGCATTCCAGTTTGTTCAGTCAGGCGTAGTTATCATCATGTGAGCTCAATGTTGGGGCACTGTTGGGGACACATTAGCATGGTGGGACCTCCTAGTGCTAGCTATTCCAGTACGTATATGAAGCAAAGATCTACATATAGAGCTGTATAAATCGTTATGGATTTATAATATATTTGGTTTAATTGAAGTGCTGCAACTAACATTTATTTCTCCAGAAGTGTTACCGTTATCCCATTATAATGGGAACACGCCTCCTTTCCTTTTAGGAAGAATTGAAGCCGTTTAGCTTCTATATAGAACCTTTTTATTTTCAGTCATGAGTGTTTTGTTGTTGTAAATACGTGCACTCTGGGCGTCTTCATCGCAGGGGGTGGATTTTATTATTCAACCACACCTGATAATCTCATTAGTTAACGAGGCTGAAGGAAAAAGCCCTAAAGCAATTTACCTGTCCACTACCCAGGTTTTTCTACATGCTGTATATGTTTTACATGTCATGTATTAGGAACACCCTACCCTTTCAGGTCAGCACTGCCTTCTAACTTAGGCTTTTGTCTTATCTTGCCCAAATTAAAAAATCCTCAAAATATGAACAATTTTCTTAAAACATAAATAGAAGCTATTGTGGTGAATGTAAATTCAGCTGTTTAAAAATGAAGTTATTTTTACATGGAGAGTGCAGACCACCCCTCCATCTCGCACGCACGCACGCACGCGCGCGCACACACAAACGCACACACACACACACACACACACACACACCTTTTAAATCTCTGCCGTAATGGACTCACTGGAACACACACGTCTCCTGGAGTAGAACCTCTCTCCAAGTTTGCATGTCTAAAAATACAACCTCTTCATTTACTTTGACTAAAGATGCATTATTTAGGCATCCTACAGAGTGATTAAAACTTAATCAGGGACGGGCGTCTGTCAGAGTGTGTGTGCGTGTGTGTGTGTGTGTGTGTGTGTGTGTGTGTGTGCACTTGTGTGTTAGAATCTGCATAATTTGGATACAATATCCTATAGCAATTATTTAAATAATGTATTTACAATTTGGCAGTGGAATTGTAATCTTATTTGTGAAGTAGCTCCAACCGTGTACCTGCTATATGTATATAGCATGCATGGGCTATATCTCATTGGATTTCCTACTGTTAACCTTAAATGATACTGTATCAGCAAATTGTTCTCCATACCTCAATTGTATTCATTCATTGTGTGCATTACAAGATACCCAAAGAACATTGCAGCTTATGTAATTAGATACAGCCCGCGTGTGTGTACGTATTGCAGTCCAGCTCCCATAGGACCCTATGTGTTGTGTATATTGTGGAGCCTGTGCGTAGACCCGGGGTGCACACCACCCGATCGTGGTGTAGCTCTCCATGTCTATATGATGATTGACATGGTTCCGTGGAGTCATTCGTCCTGGACGTACAAGGCACGTTGAGGGCCTTCCAGGTCAGCCGAGGTGAAGTGAGTTGTGTTTGGACGTGTGTTTGGATGACAACACCAGCGGCTGCCAAGTTTTTTGTCGTTCTAAAGGGCGTTGGTTTGTCTGCATGTCTATCCCCATGCCTGTGTGTTCCATTCACAGTAAAATCAGGCTCACTCTGCTCTCTCTCCCCCCCCCCCCCCAATCAACTGGAACACGTTGCAGCCAGACTTTCAATCACTTGTGGTTGTCTAGAGAGAGAGAAAGACTAGACAAACTCACGGGACATTTCGACAGTTGATTTGGTGTTTGCTTTCGGTGACATCATAGTCTGCTGCTTGGTGTGGAAAAACAAAACCAATATAAGGGAATTTCTACCTAACCTTCGTCCGCTGTGCGCTCTGTGCAGGCCTGCACTTCCTGCCAAGGTCAAAGCGGAAGCAAATGGGTCGATTTTGATCAATTGGTCGATCCACAGAAATCCAATAGATCGTCGTTCGTCAACATTTGCTGCTCATAGCTTCAGAAAGGCTGTTTCAGTAGATCATCAATTAAAATATCACGAGTTGCCGTCCTGTCGTTGAGTGCACGGCTAATCAAATCTTTCAATATCGGTGACGGACCCCCCCGGTGCATCTAGGTCTTGGGTTCGTGGTCGTGTTTAGATACTGGGGTTTTCCAAACGGGTCTCACCGAGCCACCGCGGTAGCTCCAGGTGAATGACGCCCCTAACCCCTTGCCGCTCCTGCTTCTTCCCTGTGTTGTGCTGACCGTGCATTCCAGAGCTCCCCGTCTTCAGCTCAGCAGAAAATGTGTCGAGTCAGCTCCTTTTCTCTGCCCGGGCGTATACGCTCTGCGCAGTATTGGGTCTCTCGGGGAGCAACCAACCCCCACCCAACCCGGTCCCTGTGGAACCTCATGGGATGAACTCTGGATGATGAAGACGAGTTGGATGGCGTTCTGTAGCAGGGCCCACACTAACAAACCCTCACACTCGCACACATGGCACACACACTCACTCACTCGTCCCCTGTCCTGCATCGGCGCGGATCGGATTATTGTTTTGATATACTCTGAGCTTGCCTGGTAGAGCTCAACAGCATCTCTCCATCGGTGAGCCTTTGTATCAAGATGCTGACTTACCTTGGGTGTTGGGAAGTGTGGACAGCAAGGCTTTAAGGTGTCAGTCCTGGTTCCAATCCCAGGCTCCTTACAACTGTACAACTGCTGGGGGAGTGGATGTGTTGCTCCTCAGTGATCGAGATGTCTGATGTCTTGAATGCAGACATCACAGGTATACGCTGATATATTTACACATGTCGTTTAAGTACCATGTCCACAATGTGGTCCCTGTTACCGTATGAAGGCACATCTTAAGCGAGGTGTTTCTGGGGTTTCTTCTCACCCCAAACACGGCGCACCCCGCGGAGCCACCGTCTTGTTACTTGTAACACGTAGTAGATTGCATACCGGAGGAGTTTAGTCACATGGTGTTGTAAAGCAGTGTTTAGAACGGTGTTTTCCCCCCTCGTTGCCGCAGGTGTGGGCGCTAGGCGCGTGCCAGACTGGATGAAGTGAACGCTAAAACGGGGCGAGGGAGAGACCTGAGAGAACAGCCTGCTGAAAGCAACAGCTCCACCACCTGCAACTGCTCTGGAGGACCTCGGTGCAGGTGAGGACCATTACTCTGTTATGTGAGCCTGAGTAGGAAGTCCTAAAAATGTGCAAAGTGTCCATATTATGCATTGTAATATGCATTGTATATTGCACAATTGTTATGGGGGTTTCCCCCCCATAACAATTGTGCAATATACAATGCATGAAAGCATTTCATTTCACTTCAACTGTTTTACGCATAATGCTACAATTATGCATGTCTATTACGGCACCCATTGTACTCCTAAGCGTCCCTGGAAGGAGGGATCCCCCACTCTGTGTTCCTTCTCAAGGTTTCTTCCTTGATAGTGAAGGGAGTGTTTCCTTGCTCTCTAGGAGGCTAGGGTTTGGAGGCTGTTGTAAAATGTGGGCTATGAAGCCACTTGAGACTGTAACTGTGATTAAGGGCTATACAAATACAGTGGACTTGACTTTGACGATGTGTTGTAGATAAATGTGCATTATTAAATGGAAATGGCTATGGAAACTTGCTTGGTTGCAAAATAGTGAACCCAGATAGTGTTGTACAGAGATGGCTGTCAGCAGGGGAGTTTGTGTTTGTTTAAATAAATGATTAAACATGTCAAGTAACCCTGCCTTGAACCCTGCATTTAACACACATGCAGCTCTGTGGCCAAAAGAGATTGTGATGATGATGAACACCCTCCCCATCCCTGTGCTGCCCTCCAGGTTCACCCCAGCGCCGGTGGCAGCGTGGAGCTCCCTGACACATGGAGAATTACTTCCAGGCCGAGGGCTTCAACCTGGACAAGGTGCTGGACGAGTTTGAGCAGAACGAAGGTGAGCTCGCGGAACATTGTCCCCCACAAGCGATGTACTGTATATTCTAAACACCAGAAGTCCTGGCCCCCCTGGCTCTCAGATGGTTTTTTAAAAGTTTTATTACATTTGGATCCTACTGCACGTACCGAACTCTTCAGTGGAATTGTGATACTGACCAGACAAGGGAAGCTTGATGAGGGTTTTTTTTTTTGTGCGTGTTTACTATCAACCCGCGTTGTTGTCGGTAGTAGCAGGGAAAGTAGAAGTCCATCAGGAACGGCCTCTCCTGTATGTGTTAAAACACTTCTGCATTCAATGGTCTGAAATGGTAGCGGTAACTACTGAGGTTGTAAAAAACGCCACCACTTGTGTTCATTAGACGGTACGTTTTTACAAAAAAGATGCTGCGCAAACATCAGCCATGACTGATTGTTTTGCCCAATCGGCTGCCGGTGCGAAGACGGAGGATGAGGAGGGATTTATTTATTTATTTATTTATTTATTTGCCACGTTACAAGTCGAGGCGGAGAGCTGCATGGTGTGCAAGTGCGGTGGGGGATCGCGGGTGTCTGCCTTTCTTCCGCCCAGTGAGTTGGCCTTAAGATATTTGCAGGTGGCAAATGAGGGTGGGCACCTTGGGAGTTGGATTAATTAGATTGGAGCTTCTCCCATGGGCCCCGGCGGCAGACTGTGTAATTAGCCCAACGCACAACCAAGACTGTAAAGGGCCTCTTTTTATTTTTGCCTCCACACTTATTTCTCACCGTGGAGGGAGGTATTATAATGGGACCCTTTTTCATATCGGTTCTGGGGGGTTTATTTATGGAAATTATTATAAAGTAAACACTGAATTATTCTGCAGTGTTTCTGCTTACTCGGTGCTACTTTACGGACTCTCTCAGCACTGCATCACTGGGATGCAGTGCTGGGTTGATTTGTTTGTTGTGGAATCGTATGTGATCACAGGGCTAGAAACACTGTGTCACCGCCACCACTATGAGCGCTGCTTTTGCTTAGTGTGAGTGCGTGCGTGGGTGCGTGTGCGTGTGCGTGTGTGTGTGTGTGTGTGTGTGTGTGTGTGTGTGTGTGTGTGGTAACGGCAAGCGTTGCATCATCGCTTATTTCCATTTTTGTGCGATCCTCATTCATTAATGGATTGGATTTGAATGGATGGGATTTGTGTTGTGTTTGATGAACACCACACACACACACAAACACACACGTGCACAAACACACACACACACACACACACACACACACACACAGAAGTCCGTCATTCATTAAGATATGCAGCTGTTCAAATGATACTTGTTGTGGTGTGCGGGCGTCAGCAGGCAGGTAACCCAAGC
>OMNR01099750.1:0-14785 GCA_900303205.1 Mora moro
ACTTGTTCAAACTCTTATCCCCTCTGTCCAGTGTTTCAGAGGAGCAACACTATAGTTATCACTTATTAATATACAAAATCACACATTGAGACCTGACAGAATAGCACAACTGCAGCTTACAGACACATGGCAGGGTGCTGGTGAGCCAACTCAAGGTTTGGTAACCATCAGTTGTCAGTCATCCATCCTACAAGAGACAACCCTGCTGACACTTCCCAAGAAATATCTAAGCTACGCTAATTACGTCATATTTCCTTTCTTTCTCTTTTACCTTACACTACATTAACAATAACATTTGTTACTTACTATCTTTAGTTTAGTTTCATTCCACACGCAATATAATTGAAATCCAATTTCAAATGGTTGATTAACTACATTTATTCAAATCCACAAAAGAGAGGAAGAAACATATCAGTGGCTGTTATCGCTTATCAGATTTGACAGATGCAGATATAAGATATAAATAAATATAAATGAAAGATAGTGGTAAGAGCTGGAGAACATATGGCTCAACCTAGCTGAAGGAAACCATGTGAACACATAAAACACTTGAAACCAGCCTGAGAACTGTAAATTAGCCACACAAAAACATTTAAAAAGTATATATATAAATTAATTATTGATTAATTACTTTATTGAAATACTGTCAAATTAATGTATTGGCATCTAAGATATTTTTTTATTTTACAAATGTAGAGAGAGGGAGAGGAGACCCTGAACATAACGGAGAGCAGGAAAGGTTGAGGAAAGAGAGAGAGAGAGAGAGATCATTGACATTATATATACCAAGAAGGTAATCCAAACACTCTCAATTACAAAGCCCTCACCAACAAAGAGATCCACCTACAAAGAGCTGGTTCTGGAACACCAACACACCGCACAGTACTACACCAAAGCAAACTATGAAGAAACAAAAAGATAACTACTGGATCAATTGGAAGAAATCAACAAAAAAAAACTAAAAAGAGAGTAGCATACAGTCGAAGAACTCCTGACCACCGTGAAAAAAGTCTATGACGAGGTACAGACTGGCACAGCCTTGTGATCAAGAAAGGCAGCCACAGACAGCCATGGCTCCCAAGAGAAGACAGTGTACACCCACCGCACACAAAACCAGGTGGAAACTCAGCAGCATTTACTAAACTCCTGCCAACTATACCAGGATATCAGAAACACTCACATCTCAAACTAGATCCGAAACATGTCTCAAACTATACTAGGACATCAGAAACACATCTCAAACTATACCAGGACATCAGAAACACATCTCAAACTGTACTAGGACATCAGAAACACATCTCAAACTATACCAGGACATCAGAAACACATCTCAAACTATACCAGGACATCAGAAACACACCTCAAACTATACCAGGACATCAGAAACACATCTCAAACTATACCAGGACATCAGAAACACATCTCAAACTATACCAGGACATCAGAAACACACCTCAAACTATACCAGGACATCAGACAACACAAAAAGGCCAATATTAATTTTGTTACTCTGCATAATATTTAAATTAATTTATTATAATAATTTAAAAATAATAGAATCATTTACTAATTATACGCTCATTACAATGTTTTTCGATAGTATTTTAGTCATATTCTTTTTGTATTATTTTACTTTTAGAGTTTTTAGAGAGCGAGAGAGAGAGAGAGATTTGGAGGTATGGGGGAGGGGAGGTGTGATTTACACTGCGATGCCATTTCTGTTCAAGTGATGGTGAGGGGGGTGGCGGGAGTGGTGGTCTCTCAGGTGTCACACCATGACAGCTGTTCAGCCCTAAATCCTGGACCTCGAGAACCAGCAGATACATCTGTCCCCAGGAACACAGCAACATGGTTTACTTAGCAGCTACTAGCTTCCAACATGACTTACTTAGCAGCTACTAGCTAGCAACATGGCTACATTAGCAGCTACTAGCTAGCAACATGGCTTAGTTAGCAGCTACCAGCTAGCAGCATGGCTTACTTAGCAGCTACTAGCTAGCAACATGGCTTACTTAGCAGCTACTAGCTAACAACATGGCTTCATTAGCAGCTACCAGTTAGTGTGGCACATAGGATATTTATATGTAATTGCCCACTTATTTGTTATGCATTGTAGATGTGTAGTTTGCAGTTTGTTAGAGGTATTTGCGCTAGCTTAGTATCCTAAATGGGGACGAGTTAGCACTAGCTTGCCGTTTACAAGTGGTTGTGACTCCACTGATACATATGTATGTGTAGGATATAACATTACAGTGTTTTGTAGTTTATATTTTCTTTGTTTTATTGATTTTATCCTAACGGTTATATCAGCTTTAGTTGAGTGTTGCCAAGGCAACCAGGCAGCTCACAGGTTGTATTATGTCACCTGTAAACAAAGAGAAAATGAAATGAAAGAGATTATATCATGAATGTACAGTAATTGTTGTGTGTTTGACTGAAGGTAGGGATAGGGAATCCGATAATTGTTTTATACTGGTAATGATAAGAATTGTAGATAATAAAATGATATAGAATAAAGTATAATGAAATATATAGTGAATGCATGGTTATTACTCTTATTTTGAAATATTGAGATTTTAAGTTTTAAGAGTAATTCATTTTCTAAAATATGTCAACCCTTGAGTCAGTCACTCTATGGGTGTAACACAAGCAATGTGGCTTCATTAGCAGCAGGTTAATTAGCCAGCAGCTAAGGATGCTAGCAACATGGGTTAACACTTCTGGAGTAATTTTCACACCTACCCAGGCTTTTGTGTGCAATTTAGAGTTTGATGTTGAACGGGCTTCTATTGGATGGGGGGTTTGCTCACAGTCATTAAATATCTAAATATTGAAGCAAGCAACCTAAATGGTCTGGGGTACACACAAAAGCTTGGGTAGATGTGAAAATGACCCCAGAAGTGTTATAAAGTGAAATTCCTCTTTAATTAGCAGCTAGGGAAGCTAGCAACATGGGTTAATTACCCAGCAGCTAGGGAAGCTAGCAACATGGGTTAAGTACTATATAACGAACCATGAGGCTTCAGAAAATAGCCAGACACACTCAAGACATGTATATTTGATTATATGAGTTTAACAGAGGCCATTTTGGACAGGTGAAATGGCCAGGCCCCTCATTGACACACCCTTAATATACATTTCCCCTCACCACAGACAATTCTACATACGAATGCAAAGTCATCCTCACAAGGATGATCAACAACAATTTGGACTGAAAAACACGTGCCGAACAAGCCTTAAATGTTTCTTGGAATCCTATTTCAGAAACAATAGTGCCTCTATTTCGTTCTACATCCCCCTTTATCTCTCTACCCCTGGCTTACGTCTCCAGCCATAGTGGGGGTCATAAAGCAGCCCTGTGATCAGTCTAAAGGAAACATGTGAAAAGCCCCTCACACACACCCCTGCTCCTTATCACTTTCTCACTATCTCCTTCTGCTTATGTTTAATTGATTGAACAATGTTTGTTTATTTTAAACTTCGATAATGTATTTTTCCTCCGCCACAAATGCTGATTGAGAGAGTGATCAAGTTAAATCAACGCATGCTTTATAAGTGTATTCTGCAATCACATGTTGTGGTAATGTAATCAATTAATTGAATGCATGTTTATTGTTTGAGTGGAAGTGATTTTTATTGTGTTCAGTTGGTTGCAGTTGCAGTCCGACAAGCTGGAGGTGGTCCTAGTGACAGTGAAATCCAGTGACACCACCAGTATGGTGGAGTCCTGCATAAACACCACAGCCCAGGGCAACACCGCCAGCATGCTGGAGTCCTGCACAAACACTACAGCCCAGGGCAACACCGCCAGCATGCTGGAGTCCTGCACAAACACTACAGCCCAGGGCGACACCGCCAGCATGCTGGAGTCCTGCACAAACACTACAGCCCAGGGCGACACCGCCAGCATGCTGGAGTCCTGCACAAACACCACAGCCCAGGGTGACACCACCAGCATGCTGGAGTCCTGCACAAACACCACAGCCCAGGGTGACACCACCAGCATGCTGGAGTCCTGCACAAACACCACAGCTCAGGGCAACACTGCCAGTAAATAATTTACTAATCATGTTTTCTATTTGAGTATGATTTGTTATAATTAGACTGGAAAAAAACATTGACAAATCATATAACGTCTGATCTGAATCTGATTTGTTCATTTGTTGATTAATAGGTGAGGGATACAATTGCTTGTAAATCACTTGTACACCATTAGCTCATGGTAGTAAATGCACAGCTATTCCCAGATCAACTTATTTTGAACACATAACTTGTAATTTTTACTGATTATAAATTATATTTTATGTCCTACTATGTATTATAGTTGCATATGATTCTGCTTGTTTTTATAAATTATCTGTTCAATAAGTTCTGGAATTTGGATACCCGTTTCAATTCCCTCTGTGAAACTGTTTGTGTATAGACCTGGTCTCATGTGGAGTGTTTTCATTGTAGACCTGGTCCCATGTGGACTACATAGGTAGACTAAAAGCCAAAGTATCTTTGTTTTCACAAATAGACAAAAGGTTTCACAAATCTGAATCATGATTAGAAAGAGTCCACATGATAACCCAGTCCAGGTTTGGTGGGTCTAAATATTGTGGTTTTCATTGTACACCTGGACTCATATGGTCTGTAGTAAAAATCATGTCTTGCTATTTTCACAAATAAAGTTCACTAATCAGTGGTTTTAACATTCAAGTATTATTAACATCTCAGTCGTTGTTGAGGAGAAATTGCGAGTTGAAAACGGAATGTCTGCCAAATATCGAATATGAAACTATCTTTACTAATGTGATTCTGCCATGTCCGGCGGCTGGACGTCTAAAGCAGCGATTCTCAAAGTGGGGTCCGCGGACCCATGGGGGTCCACGGCATATAGCCAGGGGGTCCGCAAATTAATTGCTTAATTATTGAATTGTGCTGTATCATTAAAATTACATAGCCTATCTACAGTCTCGGACGCATTGTGCATTGAAAGGCGTAGCACATGGTAGCACACATTAGTTTAATTTGCTTAACATTTGAAAAGTTGGATGGCAATCATGGCTGAAATCTGTGTTGCAATCATAAGGGGGTCCTTGGAAACATTTCTACCCAGTAAGGGGTCCCTGGCTCCAAAAAGTTTGAGAACCCCTGGTCTAAAGCCCTCTACTCTCTGCCGAGTGGTCAAGAGGCACGTGAGGGGAGCACGAGCCGGACCTTCAGCGGTCAAGAGGCACGTGAGGGGAGCACGAGCCGGACCTTCAGCATGAAGACTTATTTTTTATTTCTCCCATCACCGCGAACACAGATTACCTTCCCGCCACCCATCACATACAAACTGACTGCCTTATATAAGGTTGCCGGCTCAACCACTTGAGCTAACTGTACAGCAAATATTTACACACAATCTTTACCCGAAATATACAGATCATCATAAATATTTACACCTAAAATCTCTATTAATAATAATTACCAATAATCCCGTATATAATTACCTACATTAAAATACCTAACAAAACTCCCCCCACCAACTTCCCGCTTGGTGTAACCCTCCCGGAACGGATAATAGGTGCGTGAGCCCCCGGGGAACACCCTGAGAGCAGCAGGCGGAGCGGAGTGTTCCTACTACACAGATACAGTACGTTCAGTGACTTAACCTAGCTGATCTTGGTTCTACCTCAACACTTAACACAAAACATATTTTTTCGCTACTTTTGAATACCAAATCAAATGCGCATTATTTGTTTATTCACAGGCGGACGACGCGGCGGAACCCGGCGTCTCCGCTGCGTCCCGAGGCCCACGTGGACCACAACACAACAATACACAATCCATAAATAAATATATTTGTTTACCACTAACCGGTGTACTTTCTATGCATCGTGTACAACAAACAACCGTCTAGTAACGGCGCTCCGTCGTTACCATAGACTATCAAATATGGACGTAGTCTCCGTGACGTCACCCATTGAGCCGTCTTGAAGCTCAGTGGGCGACTCCCGGCCGGCGCCATCTTGGCAGTGTCTGACTCCCCGTAACTTCCGGCTAATCCAAAAATGGGCCAAAAGCTAGTGGCTGTGACAGCACTACCTGTCACTCAAAGCGGCCAGGCCCTTAATTATGCATAACTGTAAGCCTCAATAAAATTAAAACGTGTGAGTTATATAAAAGTCCACCCCCGTACAGTTGTCATGAAGGGGGAAATGAGCTATAGAGACCAAAACCGTTTTTTGTACCAGGCTGTAAACATGTTTATTTCAGCTGTAAAGTTGGGCATTTTAACATGGGGGTCTATGGGGATTGACTCCCTTTTGGAGCCAGCCTCAAGTGGCCATTCAAGATACTGCAGTTTTGGGCACTTCCGTGTAGGCTTCATTCATCAGACCCAGAGTTTCAGGCACTGCCAAGATGGTGCCGGCCGGGAGCAGCCCACTGAGCTTTAAAAACGGCTCTTCAGAAACCAATGGGTGACATCACGGAGACTACGTCCATGTTTTATACAGTCTATGGGTCGTAGGCACGAGGTCGCAGGCCGAATGGCGACGATAATTACAGCCGTACTGTACCACATCAGGAAGTGTGATATTGCAGTTCTACATGCACCATTTATTAGTTAACAGTAATAAGCTACAACAGATTATGATTTGATTGTTTAATCATTTATTTGGCTCCGCCAACACATAGTTCTGCAACTGGACTGGGACTGGACTGTTGCCTAGCAACACATGAACATGTTCCGGCCCACTAGCTTTCTAGGCTACTTCGTGTAGGTCTACAGTGCTACTTTGTATCATTTACATTTATCCATGTTTCCATCTATTGTGCAACCAGTAAAATAAGAGTCTGTTGACAGTCTCTTTGGTGGCATGTGTAATTCCGATGAGTTAACGTTAACAGCTTGATCAGACAGTTGTAATGAACGGTTATTAGAACACCTGTAAAGGTAGTGATACATGTAGTCCCAGTGCTGTTATACTCTATATCAGCACTCATGGAATGCCTCTTGTCCAATCAAATAACTTGGTCAGAACTAACTGTTGTATATTGCACGTTAATATGGTTAATAGCAAACATGCTAATACATTTATTGAGCGCAGAATAGATTTTTGCTCAAACTAAAAAATGTTTTGCTTCTGTATGATTTGTCTTCTAAATATAATTTATGTGCTTGCAAAGTATATTTTTTTGTGCTCCAAATTTCCCATTGCTTGCTCAGGAATGAGGCACAAGGCACAGGAATATGATGCCATATTCGAGCTGTGTTCTTTGATTGGTCTGATCGCAAGTGGATACAACACATCTGTCCGGCTTTACAGCACTTGAACACGCACATTTATATTAATGTTTAATTTTATATTTTTATCACAGTCAACCGTTGCCTTGACGCAAGAATCGCATTGCATTCATTTGGGAAAAATGAATGCAAGATGTCGGCATAACATCATGTAAACTGACCGGAAGATAGAATGCATGAAAAGTGATCAACACGAATATTTCACTATCCACAAATATATATATTTAACTTGTGTCTTGTAAATCTATATCCAGCAGGCTGTTTATATGTATGTAAATATATTTAAAAACAATTACATGTATTATCTCATCCGTTTGAAAGTTAATCATTCTCTCGGTGCTTGTTCAGCTTTGTTTACCATCTCATTTTTGTTTTGCTTGTATTTTTTTTAATATGCGTTAGTCATTACGTTCGTCTTTTTTGACAGTGGCTTAGCCAGCTACTTGGTTAGCACTTGGCTCTGTTTTCCTCACATTGTTTTGATAAGCTCTGACCTCTTAGTTAGGGAAGGGCTTTAAAATGTACGTGTCCAGCTGTATCTTCTCTCATATACATTTTTATATTTAATATATAACATTGTATTTTTGCATTGACTTAATCACTCTTGTATGACCTTATAGGTGCTGAAACAAGATCCATTAGGCTTTCTGACCATCACCAAGCCAACAAAGGATGTCAGAAGGAGGAATTAGGTAATTGAGAGTCAATATTGATTTATTAATCTGTTTTGGATAAATGCATTGTGAATTTTGATCGATATAAATACCATGATACCATACAGTTGCTCCCATAGTTCAGTGATTAAAACTATGCTTAAATTGTTCAGTAATGAATTCAATCATCATCCAGTTCCTATTAAATAAGAAATGTTGTGTACACCAATAAGGCAATTAATGTCACTCATTACTGTGTTGTAAACTCATTGCACTTCTTTGCTTGTTGCACTTATTTTGCGCTTATTTTGCACTTCCCTGCTCTTATTCAGCCATCCTAGCAGTGGGAATATTTTGCTATTACCCTGCAATTTGGAATGCTGGAAGACCTGCTCTATTCATATCTTTATTTACCTCAGAAATATATTGTTGTCTCTTCCGAACAAATGTACTTGTAAGTCGCTTTGGATAAAAGCGTCTGCTAAATGCCCTAAATGTAAATGTAAATGTAAACCTGGACATTCTGTTTTATAGAAGCACTCTACAAGTCGCAGGACCTCTTCCTGACATCTCCTGTACAAGCTGTTCTATCTTACCAACAGCCACCCGTGATGCCAATTATTACCATCTTTGTTTTTTACTACTCAACATGCTTAAGTTGATTGAATACAGCCTAAAACACTTTGACATCTTTATAAAATGTCTATTGGTGATGTACAACGCACCCCAGGTCCTATTTTACCACTTTGTGTAATATTAAACTTTGCCGTGGCTAAACTTGATTTCTGTAGACGCTACTACGTCACATGGAGACATTGGTGCAGTAGTTACAATGGGTTAATGGTTTAATAGGAGAGTATGTCTTCAAAACACTGTAGCATCAACCTGTAGCATCAAGTATCAGATATGAGTTTAATTCCCATATGACAACTCAGGGGTTCTGTCTCAGAATCACTGCATTTTAAACTTTTGCAATGTTCCTCTGAATTCCTCGGAATCAGTCATTTAGTAAGAAGACACACACATTTTGTGCCAGGCCAGCAGCCTCGTAAATTCAGAATGCACTTCAGATTTGCGGACTTGGGGCATGGCCATGATCTACAGTTGCCGAGGCATGGCCTCTATCAAAGAGGAAATGGCCTGGTAGTCACTGCGTAGTCAGTGACTACCAGTCTTCATGAGCTTCACAGAGTTTTACATTTTGACGGTTTGTTTTGATTTCTGATACTAAATGTGACAGTGGTTCCCAAACTTTTTCAGGCAGGCTTGGGCTTCATGCTGTCTGGCGTATGGTTTTCAGGCATATGACTCACAGTGGTCGTTCCTCTGAACCCACCTCATGAGATGTAAAGCCAAGGGAAAGGTATGTCATATTTTGTTGTATTCAGGGTTCTCTCCAGGATTTTTTACATGGTGGCGCAGGCGCTCCCACCCACTCACGCAGCGCAGTCAAAAAGCTCTACCAACTAATAATAACAGCTAACTCCCTGTGGCCATCAGACTTTTTAACTCCTCCACCTCAGGTCGTGAGATGGACAGAGGAGACATGGAGACCTGAGGTCCTCAGGTCCTCTAATACACTATACTTGTTTTTATATTAAAAAAATTGCACTTCAGATTTGCACATTTTACATGTTTACATTTTTTCTGTTATTCTTATTTTGTATTTTTATTTTTGTATCTGTATTGCAACTGATGCACAATAATTTCCCTCGGGATAAATAAAGTTTTATCTATTAATCTATCTAATTGACTGGTAATTAGGTAATTTACTCCAGTTATGATGTTTTTTATGATTAATGTAATTAAATGTTATACACTTGTGCAATGTGGCTGTATGTACAACATTACCAAATTTAGTTGCAATCCAATTTAGCATTGAAGAGAAGTGCATCAGGCCACGCCTTCAAAAGTTTGGTCACCAATTACAGTCAAACGGTAAGTGATACCCAAAAACAAACTCGTAAGCTTTGTTCGGGGGTTACCTAAATATGGAATGTACCAACTTGTGGTGTGGTGGAAGCTACCAGCATTGTCTCCTGTGTCGCCAGGGAGTGCCGTCATGGTGGAGCCAAACTCAGTGCGTTAAACTCCTAAAAACATTCTCGTGGGACATGTGTTGAAACTTTGTTTATTGCAGAGTGCCTGGAGTCAACGGGTTGAAAAGTCAAGGATTACCCTTAACCACCGGTGAACGGTGGCACTGAAAGGTTTAACCGCACTCTAGGCAACATGCTGTGCTCTTTACCACGAGAGTCAAACACAAGTGGCCTCAGATGGTCCAGAGCATAACTTTCGTCTACAATTGTACCCAGCACGAGACAACTGGATTTGGCCTGTTCTGTCTGATGTTTGGGAGGGTTCCACACCTGCCAGTTGATCTCCTGTTCAAGAATGTTCTGCGTGACCAGTCAGTCTGTGACTACAATGCATACGTGCCTGGCAGCCGATCTCCAGTCTGCTATGCTGCTGGCTCAAAAGCATTCGGCTGTGGAACAAAAAACACCAGTCAGACCAATACAACAAGAATGTCAAGGGAATGCCTCTCTCTGTTAGTAACAAGGCTGGGAGAGGAAAATGTAAACAGGCTGATAAGTGGGGGCCAGCTGTCTATTCTGTTGTTGCTGCCAAGCCAAAGTTGCATACCTATAAGAAGAAGGATCATGATGGGACATATGTAATAGAAATGCTGTTTATGTTGTATTTTGGTGCCTTTTTCCGTTAAACCAGTGAACGAGTTGGTCATGGGAGTGCAGCAGAAGCCTGATGGGATATTGTGCTTTTATTTGATCAGAAATAAATGGTCTGGATGACCAAAAGGGGAAAAGACAATTGAATCAATGTACACAACGCAGAATGACACTGGTCACACATATAAAGAAGCAGCCCAAGAATTGATCCTTGGGGAACCTCACGTCATTGTCATGGAGACAAAATAATTACATGACTTAGTGGAAAGGAGTTGTGGAGTTACTGACACAGGGTTAGTCACCGTATCAACAGTGGTGAATACATTGTTGTATAAATAGTCTCTTTTTGTAAATGTCATTGTGTATCTGGAGTTTCATTTTTCTCCATCTGTTCAGCTTTCCGACATTTTGTTTTTTGGAGTTTTACTGATGTGGAATTTCTCCATGATGCTTTTTTCTTACCTGAGATTATTTTAACCTTTGTGGATGCAATTGCATCAATAATATTGGTAATTGTACAGCTGATAATTTCACAACTATCCACAAGATCATTTATTGAGGCTAAAGTGAGTGCAGGCAACCTAGAGAATGCCTCCATAAATAGAGTAGTGGTGTTCTTGCTGATAGACCGTTTTGAGATTATATCAATCTGAATATGTACGACAATAATCTGTGACACATGACAGACAATGCTATTTAAATTTAAAATAAATTATATTGTAATTTTGTTTCCTTCAATTATGAGTATACCGGTAAAAAATGAATTACACTTCCATAGATGTGCAAAATACAATTTAACCAATCTATTTTAAAAAGAGTGCAAACAACCTGCCCAGGAGACGGTATGAGTCCCGTGTGTCTTGTGGTGTCTACCTGCCCAGGAGACGGTATGAGTCCCGTGTGTCTAGCGGTGTCTACCTGCCCAGGAGACGGTATGAGTCCTGTGTGTCTAGCGGTGTCTACCTGCCCAGGAGACGGTATGAGTCCTGTGTGTCTAGCGGTGTCTACCTGCCCAGGAGACGGTATGAGTCCCGTGTGTCTAGCGGTGTCTACCTGCCCAGGAGACGGTATGAGTCCCGTGTGTCTAGCGGTGTCTACCTGCCCAGGAGACGGTATGAGTCCTGTGTGTCTACTGGTCTATACCTGCCCAGGAGACGGTATGAGTCCCGTGTGTCTAGCGGTGTCTACCTGCCCAGGAGACGGTATGAGTCCTGTGTGTCTACTGGTCTATACCTGCCCAGGAGACGGGGCTTCCAAGCGAAACTGTCAGGCAGCAGTACTCTTCTCTATAGAGCTATCGTTTGGTCAATATTTCTAAGCAAACACCGAATTACAAAGTACCCTGCCCCAAACTAAAACACAATTCAACTAGATACATCACATTTTAAAATTTCGCCAATGGATATAACATTAAAATCGCTGTTTAGAAGTGTATCCTGCTAGCTCTACAACAGGAAAAAAAATCTGAAGCAGGACTGACCTATCAGGTCCGATCTTTCAAGGCACAAAAACAACACAACTTTCACACGACGTTCACAAACTGGTTGGCGGAGAAAGTTTTACGCCTGTTTTCTCAAAAGTCATATTTTAGGAACAGTGACAAAATGGCATAGATTGACATATATTTATATATATATATTCCCACGTAAAAAAAAACAGATTTGTCTGTCCATTTAAACATAGTCCATTGTTCACTATAATTCTACTCTTACAACATGAAGTGAATAGCACTATTCTCCCTCCACACACTGATGAAGAGGTGAATGGAGACTCCACTGTTGTGTGTGTAGTAATATCCTCCCTCCACACACTGATGAAGAGGTGAATGGAGACTCCACTGTTGTGTGTGTAGCAATGTCCTCCCTCTACACACTGATGAAGAGGTGAATGGGGACTCCACTGTTGTGTGTGTAGCAATGTCCTCCCTCTACACACTGATGAAGAGGTGAATGGGGACTCCACTGTTGTGTGTGTAGCAATGTCCTCCCTCCACACACTAATGAAGAGGTGAATGGGGACTCCACTGTTGTGTGTGTAGCAATGTCCTCCCTCTATACACTGATGAAGAGGTGAATGGGGACTCCACTGTTGTGTGTGTTGTTACAGTATAGTAATAGGTTTCATTTTATTGAAAGTCATGTCAGCAAAACCTACCAGTAGTTTAACTTGCCTGTCCCTTATTACGGGTTCTGAAAGTAACTATTAACATTAGAGCCAGCTAACATAGTGTGTTTCACAATAAATTGTGTGTATTTCGTCAGGTTATTTGAATTGGCAGCCTAATAATAAGCAAAAGGCCAACGCTAGGTTAACAGCAGTTGTCTGCTGTAATATCATGTCATAATATATGAATCATGTGATCACAATGTTAAAATAAACCAAAAACACTAACATTTTAGATAATTTCCAAAACCACCGAAGTAATCAATAAGCATCAATAACGCCATGAGTCACAAACTTTTCATGCAAGTCTTGCATGAAAAGGGACGCGTCCTTGTTTTGTTTTGTTCCAGAAATCCTAATCCTAACCAAGTATATTTGTTGCCTAAACCTAACCAAGTAGTTTTGTTGCCTAAACCTAACCAAGACTGAAAACTGAAAAATAACACAGTCTCCAAAACCCGGTCTCCTGGGTGAAGGTCCTGTGTTTGACCCATTCATCCACCATGACTTCCTCCCTACTTTGTCGCTCTTTATGCTATGTCAGCAAACAAATACATATATAGTTACTAGCTAAACTACTAGCTAAAAACTAGGGGGCGGGCAGAGACATCTTTCTCCAATATTGTGAATTTGGACTGCAGTACCCATTTTAAACGCTTGGTGTCATTGTTACATATAGCACCTTTAAGTTGCAGTGCGTTGAGCTCTCATGGCCACCGTACAACACAGATCTTTTCCTAGACTAAATGTACCTGTAGTTCACATGTCGTCTTTCACTCATTCCTTCTTATGTTTAAAAGAATTAACTACATAACAGGTGCATCAACCACATACACATCCATTGCATCAAAGTGCACAACAAGAGGTGCCATTACTACAGGAACTAGTTTAGCGAGAAATGGCGCTAAACGGCTAAATGGTGTTAGGGTTTAGAACTATGGTTTGGAAGCGATTTTTATACAGTGTATGTTTGAAAGGAGTGAATGAGTTAATATTTCAAGTTTTTCTTTAAATTAGTTCAACATCTATAAAAATACGCTTAAGCATGATTGCAAAATATGCAGAACATTAATTGTATTAATTCAACAAGCTACTTTTTCAGTTTTTTTAGTACTTTATTTTGATAATGAAGCATACAATCAAACAGATATTGGATTCCATTGACAACATAATTACAATTGAATAGACAGTACATATATTAGGCTTGAGTGAGTATACCATCTGTATCTTATCTGTATCTGTTCAACCAACTAAATTATCTGTATCCGTACTCGGAATGGGCGGAGTTTACACCGGAAGTAGGCGGGGTTTGAACAGGGAATGGTTTGTTTTAAGGCTGAAATTTATATGGGTTGATCAGAGGTGCTATATTAATTATTTATTAGAAAACTATTTACAGAATAGCCTCACAATTGAGCTTCAGATCAATGTTTTTGATCACAAGAGTAGGAGAACTATTAACAGAACAGGTTTTTTTTTTTTTTTTAATGAACTGACGGTGTGAAGCTGGGTGACTTATGCAAATAGAGTTGGAGAACAGGCTTTTTGTTTAAACATAAGTTGCTATATTTATTGTTTGTTAGAAAACTAAAGAACAGACTCACAATTGAGCTTCAGATCAATGTTTTTGATCATAACAGTAAGAGAACTATTAACACAACAGGGTTTTTTCTTAATGAACTGACGGTGTGAAGCTGGGTGATTTCTGCAAACCGAGTAACAGACAGCCTGTGATGGAGGTCCAACATGGAAAAGCATTCAGCCTTGTGACTGTATTCTGTAGAGAAAGCACTTGGCTGACTTTAGATATTTAATAAACAGCGAGCCGATGGAAGAAACCCTAAAGTTAACCGGTAGAAGCAGTGAGAGTCGAGCTGTAACGTTAACTCACGACTGTGCGGTCAACTGTGTGGAGGGAGGAGCTGCGTTTGATTGAGGCTTACGGTTATGCATAATTAAGGGCGTGGCCGCTTTGAGTGACAGGTGGTGCCGCTAGCTGT
>OMNR01099758.1:0-12382 GCA_900303205.1 Mora moro
AAAACGACCGCGTGTGCACGATATGGCTAATAATCCAACTAATAATCCAACTAATAATCCAACTAATAATCAAACTAATAATCAAACTAATAATCCAACTAATAATCCAACTAATGATCCAACTAATGATCCAACTAATGATCCAACTAATAATCCAACTAATGATCCAACTAATGATCCAACTAATAATCCAACTAATGATCCAACTAATAATCCAACTAATAATCCAACTAATAATCCAACTAATAATCCAACTAATGATCCAACTAATAATCCAACTAATAATCAAACTAATGATCCAACTTTTGGACTCTGCTCTATGTATTCACAGCTGGCGCCTGGAGTACAGCCAGTGTCACCTGTCGCCCAGGTAAAGACCCTTTCTCCATATCTCACTTCCCTTTATCGATTCCATACGACTTATTAAAGCCATGGTACAGGGAGAGAGACCCGTATTTCAGCAATAATGGGCCTCATGCAACATTCTCGTAAATTGCTCGTATATTTTCTCGTACTTTTCTGTTACGAGAAAAAATACGAGAAGTCAACTCCAGATGCATCAAACGCTGACTGATGAATCCACTAACCTCCCAATCTGCTCTACCCAGGAGCACTGACTGATGAATCCACTAACCTCCCAATCTGCTCTACCCAGGAGCACTGACTGATGAATCCCACTAACCTCCCAATCTGCTCTAGAGTGATGAATGATGAATCCCACTAACCTCCCAATCTGCTCTACCTAGGAGTGATGAATGATGAATCCCACTAACCTCCCAATCTGCTCTACCTAGGAGTGATGATTGATGAATCCCACTTGATCGTAAATCGGAGGTGTGTGGCCGATTGTTTGTTATTAGCATGGGTAACGCCCCCTAAACACCATATAAGGGCAGGTGTTGTGCTGTGTGCAAATACTCTGGCACATGGCCAAGAAGGAGAGATGCCACCAAAAAGGGATGTAAGAAGAAGTACATAAGTAGTAATGAAGTCAACATACTGTTAAATCAACTCAAACAAAGTGAACATGTGATTTTCCAAAGCGTCTATACTGGCTTTACTGGCTTTACGGGAAAATCCATAACTGAGCAGTGGCAACACATTAGTGATGCTGTAAATGCCGTGTCAGCAGAGGGACGCACAGTAACTGAAATCAGACGAAAAAGGTTTGACATGAAAATGGACATTAATGGAGTGGTACAGTTTACGATTGAGGAATGGGAATGGATCTGCAGAGGGCGCTTTGATGCCTATATGGGTGCAGTCTACAGCGCCAATGATATTTGGGAGTCCAGCTACAGCAACAAAAAAAAAAATCATTTTCGATTTCTGTCTGTTGGTTAGGACTGTACGGAAACGACATGTACTGGGGCATTAATGCTATGATAGCTTTCAGTACTGTCGGGAGCGCACGACTCAAAGATGCCCGACCTGTCTCCTATCTCTCTCTGAAAGGATCTAAAACTCAGAGTGCGCTGAGCGCTTGCAGATGTGGAGGCACTGGTTTGACCAGTGTGTGTTTAGCCTAAGTTGGGGCTCCAGAGTTTTGCACAAGTCTAAAAGCAGTGCCCCTGACGATCTGAAACGGCTCAGCAGCCATTCATCCGTCTCATCAAATAGATCTGCGCGATCCCTTTTTAGAAGTATTTCTTTCGCCCACGAATGTAATCCATATCAATTATAATACTCATTATAATTACTCTAAAAAATAATAATCTCTAAAAATTTGATTAGGCCTATATGATATTCATGAGTTTTTTATGATCTTCAAATTGAAAACGTATTCCTGTGTTTCCTTGTGTTGGACAACCAATCTGTGAACTGTGAACACGGGATACGTTTGCTCTTATCTTGGTACGAGTGCTCTCGACCACGCGTAAAAATGTCTCTTACCTAAGAGATCCCAGAAATGAATGGGTACGAACAAAATAAGAACAAATTGCGGATACGAACAAACTTTCTCTTAGTTTTGTTTGTATATCGCTTCTTGCATGAGGCCCATTGATACGGATATATTGTGAATAGAGTGGTTGTTGCTGAGGTAACCAAGCATCACAGTCTTGCATGTGTCACATAGCACCTGGTTATATATAAAAACTCACTTTGGTCTAAACATTGTACAGAAAAAAAGCAATACACGGATAACATTTACACTTACTCTCTGGCAAACACGACGCAAACAACCATGAAAACGGCGAAAGAGTGTTATTAGTCACACAATTAAAACGCAGAGTGGGAGTCACTTGAACCAAGTGCCTTCTTTGGACATCTTTGCACTCTTGTTCCTCTCCATTATACCCTACATCTACCTGTTCACTCGCTCACCCCTATTAACAAAATGGAATTCCCCATGCTTTTGTTTGTACTAAAGATTGATCCTAGTCCATTGCTTTAATCTTAGTCCATTTAATGCATTAAAGGGCAAATGCTTGCAATTTCCCTGGGATGAAAAGAACCAGCTTTTAGTGCTCTGGAAGCTAATGTGATTACAGGGAGGAACTCAAAAACACAACCCCTGATAAACTGGGTCTGAAAGGGCATCTGAGCTTCAATTCCATTTGTTCACAGACCTTCTCTGACCCTTCCTATTCTGAGAAGGAAAAAAAACGGAAACAATTTTATGTACAGTGTTAGACAATAAGTGTTTTGCACTCAGAGAATACAATGCCTTCAGTATAGTTTCACAACACATGTATAATTGTTTACATTTAGTTATGATTGAATGTGTGCTGAGGGCTCTTCAGCATGTCCAATTTCAAATTCGAGTGAATGCAGTTTTCTAGAAGTAGCCCACATAATTAGCATATCTAATGTTATGTCTTTTCGATACAACTCGTGTTTTGGAAACCCACATCCAGCTGCTTGTTGAGTGGACACTTTACTCTGGGAATTCAAGCTGAAGATTTTAATTAATTTAATTCCCATGATTTTCTATTACTGCAGAGTGAAGTGTGTAGTTCTGTGTGTGTGTGTGTGTGTGTGTGTGTGTGTGTGTGTGTCATTATTAATTATGTTTGTTTACTTTGTTCAGTTTTTGTACTATGCTGCTTTGGGAAGTTTAGTTATTCATAGTAAATTGAAGTTGGGCTTCTCAAATATACTTTATAGTCCGTTAAAACCTAATTAACCCAAAGAGCTTAATTCAAATGATACATTAGTGCAGAAGACGGCTCATAGCTTTTAACTTAACAAAATTTGGGTGCAATTTGTTAAAAATGTCAGCCAGCTGCAGTTGTCAGGTTCTCTTCACTGATTGGTTCAGGTCTTGCCTGTCAATCACAGGTGCATGAATGCAACACTTCTCAATAGCAGAAAAACGTAGGGAGGGAGCAGGGGGCATTTTTTTTTGGTTTCTTAATTTCAAAATCTTGCCGTCTTCTGTTCCCTATATATATGTGAGCAAGCCTCACCAACAATGTGCCTATAGGTCTTACCTCTTTTGGTTTGTCCGTTTAACATTGATCTGGTTGATTGGACAGGTTTATTTTTAAATGTTTCAGGTTTTAAAATGTTCCGATTGATTCAATAAATATTATGGTGACATCTCGCAATTCAATTACGGAATTGATTCACCATCTCCATTACCAGCTAAACAAAGTGCACAAGTATTGTCATTAAGGACAGCTCCTGGATCACCACAAGATTGTTCTGAGGTGGAGAGCAATCTAGACGAGGCCAGCTTAATGTTGTGAAAGGTAAGTAAAACATCCTGGTTTCAGGTATGTTGACTTAATGTGATTAAGAGTGGAAAATTACTGATAACCGTCAATGGGGAGACGAAGATTGACCTCAGTAAAAAATCTTCATCTTAACATATCCCAGTAGGCCTTCTCTAGCAAAACACTTGAAAATCTGTACGTGTGTGTAAAATTGTACGTGTGTCCATGTCTGGCACAAAAATATGGGACACCACTGCTATCTAACTGTTTTTCAACACGTACCACCCTATCATATGTTCACAGTATTATCCGTTATGACAGTATGTGATGACGCGTGTGCTCCAACGCAAATAGCCGAGAGTGACTCCAACAATGAGCTGAAATAAGCTAGGTACACGTACCTTTTTGTTCCTTTTCCTTAAAGCTCTGCATTCATGGGATAAAACCAATATTTAACTGCACATGAAACTGCAGAAATGAGCAATGTGAATGACATCACGTTTAAGCCGAGGCGGCTTTACTTAGGCTGATATTACCATTACATTACACCAACATTTTGTGTAACAAATGACTCATCCAATGCAAAAAGGGAAAACCAACTTGCACCTCAACTTGTAGTTGGTTCAATGTCCACCTCGAAAGCAGACTTGTACTTGCCTCGTCTATTAACTAACTAGCTATTAACTTATCACACTCACGAGACAGTTCTGTTTCCGATGCTTTCTACTGAAAGATGAAAGCCTTTTTGACTTCAATGGAATACTGATGCAGGGATTGATATGTACATCATAAGAAAAAAAAAAAAAAAAACATTGAAAATGGATATCTGGAACCCTGTTATGTCCTCAACATATTTGTGCCAGTGGTAATTGCACAGTGGATGGTATAATGCCATC
The DNA here is from genome assembly GCA_900303205.1 of Mora moro. Classification (NCBI taxonomy): domain Eukaryota; kingdom Metazoa; phylum Chordata; class Actinopteri; order Gadiformes; family Moridae; genus Mora; species Mora moro. The sequence continues at coordinate 4,556 of OMNR01099758.1, forward strand.
GACTATAACCAGCTTCTCCCCCCATTGGTCCAAATGGTGCCGTTTTCACCCTTCCATACATCATCATCATTACCACTAAGGGAGGAGTGGTGGTCTGTAGGCCCATAACGCCCAGGCGTCCACGCACGACGATTTGGCCGGTGATAAAAAAGTAATCAATCCTGATCTCTCTGAAGCCCTGTGTGGATGATGGGTATATAACTACCTCTATTAAACTCCAAGTGACCATCGTCCATCTCCTGCCAAGCTTCTTGAGAGGGAATCTCAGAGAAGTTACACCAAGCCAAATAGAGTTCGACAGCACAAGCTCCATGCACCAACTTTTGAGTGGGTACAGTTTCACAACTTGGTGAGAGTGACATGGAGGCTAGAACTGGGAATAGTAGTATGACCTGGACATCATTTCACAGAGCTAATATTAGCAGGCAAGAGTAATTATTAATTATCTGAGCAGGCTTGATTATCTAGTTGTTTAACACAGTTACTACATTCAGCTGCAGTCCAGTCCACTGCAGTCCAGAAGGGAATGTACTGATGCTGAATGAGATTAATAGCCATTTAAAAAGGGTTAATAGATATTTTTCTCTTCTGTCCTAGACCTATGTCGGGGCTCATTTTCACCCTGATCCGTAGGAGGTCAAACAAAAGATGAGGAATATGTTCAGGAACGGATAGCTTCTCTCCAGTTTCTCCATTAGGGAAACTGGTGTCCACAAACCATAACATTCTTCCAAACTGCCAAAATGCTTACCAATAGTCCTGTCCAACAGTTTGTTTCAGATTGCCCTTAGATGATTGCTTTTCATTCTATAATTTCACCTTCTCCACTATTTATCAGTGTCAATTTAATTTAATTCAAGTGACCCGGAAATAGATATAAAAGTCATACTATACCATAGAGTAAAGTATCTACTGCACATCCAGCAAATATCCAGTCCGGAAAATATCAATAGCTAGAATAAAAACTCAGTCAGTTTTGAAAGAAGGCCTCTGTTGGCGCTACTTCTGCTCTAGAAAGCCCCTCCTTTTGGAGGCGCCCAAGTATAGCCACTGGCTACACTTGGATGCAATACTTACTCCACAAAAAGTACTTAATATAGTTAATATAATATAATATAGATAATTATGGATCAGTGGATTGGAGCATTTAGTGAAATTATGTCATTATGCCAATCAGGGCTGCAACGATTAGTCGATTAATCGATTATTTATTTGGTTCATGGAGCATTATAAAAAGGAATAGTTCAGTTTTTCTTGGCTGCTTGCATAAAGCAAGCACATTTCCTAAGCACATTTCACATCACTTTGAACTTCAGTAATTTGTAATGAAATTTGCTATTATTTATTTTATAGACTTTTTTTATAGACTAAATTATTAATCAATTATGGTCACATGGTCAAATGGTCACATGGTTGTCTTGGGATTTCATCTTTTGGATCCAAGGCTGTATTTTTGAAAGTGACAATGATTTTATATTTTGATAGGTGTACAGTGTTGAATAAGATGACAGTAACAGAGCTAAAGAAATGACACAATTGAATGTACAAGTTCACAAGTTAATAATATCTAGATTATGGGTAAAACCGCAATAACTAAAGGAAAAGTGATCACAAATAGAATTATGTTCACTATAGCTCAAGGTATCCCATAACATATTTTATTAATGTGAGGGTTCTTGCTTTTAAACCAAGCTCATTACATTTCCGTCAATGAAAAATAACTCCTTAGTTTAGTCCACACATTTCCTGCCCTCTGATGATTTGAATGTGTGAAATGTAAAAAACGATTTACTGATTAATGCAAATTAAGGATTACAATACCTCAGGAGAAGAGACCTAGCACATATTTTTTCCAATGGTGAAACCATTGAAGTGAGGGATTATAACAATTCATGCATAAAAATTACACCCCTTTCAGATATGCTTACCTTGACAAATGCCACCACATGCTTGCTAATATAAATTATTACCAAGTTAAAGCACTACATCTTTACATCTTTAACAGGAACCCATGACTTATTATCTATCTGGGCACATTGTAGGACTGTTAATCTTATTTTCAATGCACATATTAATGTAAGCAGGGCATCTCAAAAAGACTTGCCTGGAGCATTTTGCTTTCTCTTGGCTTGCTATTTATATAGCTAATGTGACTTTAAGAATTGTCCATTGGTCACTTCAAGTGCCACATCTGCAATTCCAATAGAAGCTTTTGTGTGAGATCTGGCCAGGCAGAAAAGTGGAGAAAATTGGGGGAAAAGGTTAAATATGAGAAAGAGTCCTGTTAGTGCCAGATAGCACAGATGGAAAACAAGGCAATTAGAAGCCGTGTGGAGGCCGGGCACGAGTTCTCCGCTTAAACAGAAGCTCTTTCTCTCACTAAGAGTGTTTGTGTGTTGTGGAAATACTCCCACCCTGCCCCAGTGTCACAGCACAGCAAACTGCATCCAACAGAAAACAGGAGAAAGCCACAAGCATCAAACAGACTGTCAAGTGTTGGACAGGGAACAGGGGAGAGAGCGTCCACCATGCAATTAATTAACACAGGACAGGGGATTGTTATGGTTTTCTTAATATCTTTGTCATGAAGAGGTTTGTTCTATTGAGGAGGTCCACTCTAGTTAATTTAGCTCTGTTGTGCTCTTCAAAGGCATGACAATACCATGGCATATTCTCACTATCACAACACACACGTGGATTCCCTGATTGTGAATTTCAAATGGAGATAACAAATAGTTCAACACATGCTTTTGAATACACAGACGATATCATAACCTGCAACATTTAACATGTCATGGGCATTTTTTTGTATATACTTTCCCTTTCACAGGCCAAAGTTGGTAGAGAAAACAAGAGCAATCATGCTGATGCCCCTGTCTGCCTTAATGACTGTCCAAATAAGGGAAGATTCAGCAGATACCTGACAAAGCTGCATATAAATAGGGTTGGGTGGGTAAGAAAAGATACATGAATAAACCTCTGAAGGAGTCAAGATATGTGGAGCTGGATGTGGGTGTACATTTTCCTTGGTTTGAGGGATCTCTGACCCGACTTCTTAAATGAGAAGATGCATGAGAAAACCTCTGACAGAGTCAAGTCAAGTAACACAGGCTACATATGTTTTAAGTAATGTAATAATGTATGTAAAAACACCATAATGTCAGCACCTTTTCCTTCCCATCACATTTATACAAAACTAAAACTATGTTCATTTAACTTCAATTAGATTAACATTTAACGATAATTCCCTCATGCCACGAGAATCTCTGTACACTATTTTTTATCTTTGATTTTTGATCAATAGCAATGGACATGGTTAAACAGATGCAGGTGTCAGACAAGTAGGCATGCTGTGGTCAATATATTCCTGATTATATGGGAGACCTTTGAACTAATCATTCACGCCGATATATGAACATGATTTTCCATGCTCGGCAAATTTGTAAAAGTGCGCTACTTATGGAGATAAATGCAGCACCTAAATAAGCCAGATCAAGTGGGAGTCTTTATAAGGTAGGATCTGCTTACATAAACTCCACAAGTGTCCCTTTGGAGTGCATGTGTGTCTGGAGAAGAGGAGGAGGGGGATTACTCAGAAAACAAAGTTCCTTCTTCCCTTGCAAAAAGGGAACAGGGCTTTATGGCACTGCATCTGTGTATGGACCAAGCATGAATCACTCCATCATTCAATATCGCCCACGGCTGTTTGGGGGCAGAACACAGGAGGCCTCCTGCTGAGAGTGGGTATAATGATACAGGGATGGGGTCTTTGTCTGCTCAAAGTGGGTGTAGCGAAGGATGTTGTGAAGCAGGCATGGTCTTCCTTTGTTTCTGACATCAATAGACTCGGTCCATTCCTACCCTGAGGGTCACTTGCCAAAGCTAAAGAGATCTTTTAACTTCCTAAGACAACTAGAGCAGGCACCCACAGATGGAACATTCAGCCGAGGTCCACCAAAATAATCTCATTTAATCTTTGAACGTTCGGCTAAGGCTGTAAGTCTTTCAATAATGTGTTTGATTTTATCAGAGGGGTCTTTTGCAGAATAGAGAAAGACTTTCTCAGGTGGAGGTTTCTGTTGTCTTCAATAAACTCCTAGTCCTATAGTCCTCCTCTTGTATCCCTCGAGATGTGGGAAAGGCGTCGGACGGATGAATGTCTAACATTTTAAAAGAGAAAAAGAAACGGGGGGAAGGCTTATCAACAAGGCAGTCGCGAGCACACAAAAGGCAACATTAAACAGAGCAGGGAAGACATGGAGAAACCCACAGGGAGAACGGATGAGTGGGGTATGAACATAAATGTGCCGACTGTGTGCTGGGGGGTGGGCAAAGAGGAAGCAAAAGCAAATGAGCAGTATCCTGTTCAAAGAGACTAATCCAGCTGAAGATCTGAGCCATGTTTACTTAAATCAAAATCCAGGGGAAAAAAACAAAACAGAATATAAGGAGAGAGGGGGAAGGCGGGAGAAACCCAGGGAAGAAGGCCGTGGTTCACACAAACCCCTGACAGCTGGAGACAATTAAAGTCATAGACACCCGCTGAATGGATGTCAAAGAGTGATATGGAAACGAGAATGGGACGGGGTGGATAGGATTGGAGCAACACATGAGATGATGGTGACGTGATGTTAGAGATGAGACAGCGGTGCTGCCGTAACGGTAGTGAGAGAGAGAAAATCATGAATGAGTGTAGGTCAGTGGTTCCCAACCTTTTTTGTCTTATGGACCCCTTGAGCTGTTTTGCCGTGCCAATAGTACCCCCTCATTCATGCGTGTTGACGGTTTTCCTAAATGTGTTCCATCATTGAATTATTCGTCAGGACTTTGGTGCAAAGAAAAAACACTGTGGCTGCGGTGGATCCGCGGACGTACAAGTTAAGCCCATACAAAATATGTGGCGTTTGGGCCTGGACTCTTTTTTTTCCTTTGGTCACCGGGGCTCCGCTAAACGTGAAATCGGAGCGCCCGCCACTGGACAAGCCTTTTATCCATGTTTGCACTCAGTTTTGACATGCGTTTCACAGAGTAGTGTAACACCTACTGGGTAGTAGACACCTGCTGGGGAACTATTGCGGTGCTCATGTACCGTTTTAGCACTGGGCTTATTTCTTGGAATGTTGTGAATAAATTGTAATCCCCAATCTTTCCACGTACCCACTGCAGTACCTCCAACCACCCCTAGGGGTACGCGTACCCCCGGTTGGGAACCACTGGTGTAGGTGATAAGAAAGGCAGTGCAGCTGCATAGGTGCGGTGAAGAGGGAGTTACAGAAGGACGGTAAGGGTCCTCATAGAGACCAGTTGAGAAACGTAACATCGGAGGTAACAAAATCTCAACCATGGTTTGCGTGATTTAGAGTTGCCATGCATTCACACAGACGTGTCACTTAGAGGAGCATTCATGTTAACCTAATGGCACGATACATCATTTATTGAGTAATAGTTAAAACCAGCCTTGTTGAAGTTACCAAATTAAACAGCCTCACAAAGAAACACATCCATGAGACAAATTCATTTGATGAAATGTATTTTTGAATTTGTTTTTCAAATTTGAAAAACAAAGCCTACATGGAAATCAAGACAACCACTAAACAATGAAAAGAGTATCCCACCGGCAACAAATCTGTTTTGTAATTACGATTGGTGCTTGCACTGTAGAGTTTGAAATGAATGCACAAGCCAGAGAGGACAGGTCAGAGATCCCTCAGACGAAGGAAAATGTACACCCACATCCAGCTCTCCACATATCTGTCTTTGGTCCCATGTATGCAAGCAAACTATGCGTCTCATTGCAGTGTATTAAACCTGACCCGTACTACATTTGTTCAGGAATGGGGTCAAAGAGCAGCCGCTTTCACTTTATACTCTTTGCCAAATGGCAGAACATTGTAGGAGGGATCTTTTAAAATACAAAAGTCCCTCGAAAGGGCTTATGTTAAGGTCAAGAACGTTAATCATGAAATCAGCCTGGTTTGATCCACAATCTTTGAGGCGATGCTCTTCCCAGTGACCTGTGCATGAATCAATTGCATTCCTCAGAGCTTGGACCAAAAAGGAATGCATGATCAAAAAGGATAGGCTATTTTAAAAGTTGAACTAGGAGGGGGAAAAAAAGCTGGACATTTGTTTCCGGAAAAGGGACAGTCTTCTGAAACGACTGACATTTCAAAAGGCCAGACTTCCTGAGAGGCATTGACTCTTCCTCCATTAAAGCAGGGCACTCCAAAGATATATCAATAACATCTGAGTAGTAGCCCAGAGCTTTAAGTAGGCATTTGAACACATAGTACCATTAAATACATGAATGTGAACGTACGCGTGTGTATCTGCGTTTGTGTGTATCTGCGTTTGTGTGTGAGCGGCATGTGTGTGAGCGTTTGTGTGTGAGCGGCATGGTGATGGCAGAATCTGTGCTGAGTAATAGGGTGATAATTACAAATAATTACAATAACAATAACGATAATTATCATCATCATTTCATGTGTATTTCATAACGGCAGTTGCAAAATGCTCTGCGTAACTAAAAGGAGGAAGGCCTTGCGGTGCTTTAGAGGTGATTAAATAACTTATATTCTGAATGTTATGGGAAGCAAGTGAACAGAAGCCATGACGATTGGGTTGCGTGGGATCTTTGCCAAGGATGAGTTAATATTCTGGCTGCAGTGTCAATCATTGGGACAGGTAAGTACAGAGTAATTCCAATAATCTAGCCTGGGTGGAAGTAATGCATGAATAATTTGTAATTTTAATGATCATCACTTTTTGGAGAAACGACATCGATATTTCTCGCAGGGGGCTCCATGTTAGAAGCCACAGGACGGATGTGAGGATGATTTGCTGAGCAAATTAAATCCTGTCCGTATTCGCTGTGTGTTATTGAAGAGAGTGAACCCTTACAATCAATGACTTGCTGTCAAACCAATTGAGATTCATAATTAGTATGATAAACAAAGTGTCAATTGTAGTGATTGGAGATGACCACCCTTAAATATATGAGGCAGCAATCAGATACATCCCTTGGAGTTCGAAAACATATCTAGTTGATTTTGATTGTATGTGCATTATAATACTCCATTCCATGTTAACAGCGGAGCACAACGCCTCTGTATTATTATACTTGATGAGGTGTCCAAGATAAACAATTATTATGGTTGGAGAATCAGACCACAGGAATAGGGATGTATTTCATTTTAACCCCTATTTATCCTGGTCGGTTGTACATGGGTGTGTTTGTGGTAGAGTTTTCATAAATTAACATCCGCCGAACAGAGGAATACAAAACATTAACATTAAACATTAAAACAGGAACAATCAATCAACTAACAATGTATGGCAAACCCAACACAAGACAAATCATGTAATTCCTGTTAACAGGCTTTCTATCAGATGAAAGATCTATCAGGGAGCATTTTGTTTTGTCAAAATTGAATAGCGACAATTGCTAATCAATTTTGAAATTGATTAGCAATTTTGTATTTTTGTATAGCGATTTTTTTTTTTCTTCAATTAATCACATAAATGAAGTATATAACATGTTTAAATGTTTAAAGTCAGAGTCTGAGTCTAGAGTATGTCCTTGAAATGGCAGTGGATTCTTGGCTAGAGAGAGACCTTCAGAAAACATCAAGAGATTAATTAAACATTAGAATTCATTATTATTATTTACTAGGTTTTAATTCATGTCTCCTGAGTGACTGAAAATATACTTCATATTGTCACATATATATATATATATATCCAAGAATAATGAAAAATAACCTCATAACTTTTTTTTTTTTGTTTCCGGAAACGTCACCTTCACCTCTGCTAGTACAGAAGGTACAA
>OMNR01099765.1:4905-19323 GCA_900303205.1 Mora moro
CCAATCCCCAACTTTAAACCACACAAAATATAACATTCAAAATTTGATTTTTAAAAAAATAAATAAATAAAAAGAACAATAATTGAATACATATTGTACGATTTGTAGCGGCCCTCTTTCTTGTAATATCATATGGTCCTAATATATCATATCATATGGTCCTAATATATCATATCATATGGTCCTAATATATCATATGGTCCTAATATATCAGATCATATGGTCCTAATATATCATATCATATGGTCCTAATATATCATATCATATGGTCCTAATATATCATATCATATCGTGAGGTCCCTGCCCATTCCCCTCCCTTTTCTTTTCCCATATGCATCGGAAAATCTTGATTTGCTTTTACTTGATTTACAAGATGTTATATTTTTTATATTTTGTTCCCAGATCACAATAAGCGGTTTATCCCAACTGATGAAGAAGATGCCCTCGTTCCGTAAACAAATGGGTCAGGTATGTCCTCATCCAGTCCTCTAGTTCTCATTAACCCATCTCTCAGTATCCTCGGGGCTTCACACAATAGTCCACTAGTCCGCTATAAAAACCACTATTCCAACACTTTGCATCATTGTAGACTAATCATTCATCTGTGGTTTTACACCCGATTTGACTGTTATCAGCCTATTGAATGGGTGTTATTAGCACTCATCTTTCCCATATATATGGGCTAGTAGGGCCTACTGAACCTACTAGTAGGTTCAGTAGGCCCCAGCAATATGTGTGCTGATAACGCCCATTCAATAGGCTGATAACAGTCAAATCGGGTGGGTTTTAGCACAGTGCAGTAATAAAGCATCTACAGCGAACGACCGAAGGTGTTTGTTTAACATGACTTTTTTGAGCAATCATTTTCTACATTATGCCATGTTACATAAACAGAATTTAAGGTAGTTAGAGAAGGAAAGACTCCCGCTACCCCTGCAAGAAAGCAGCCATGTTATTACTGCAGTCAAACAGTATCTCCAGCACAGTAGTCCAATCCAATCGAGGACTATTTCACTTACTGCCAGGTTGGTCCTGCCTACATTAGTTAACCCTTTACTGGTTGTATTTGAAACCTTTTTGACGACAATTGATCATTGTTATTGGGTGAAAGAAATCTGATATATCTCCCGCGATTAACCGACCACATGACTTTTTGGGAGTAGTCGTGACTACTTACATCCAGCATGTCCTACAATATCCTGCTAACAGCATTTCATAATGGCATTTACTACTGTGGTAAAATATAAGTTCTAAATTGTCAATTCAAGATTTATTAATTCATTTTAACTCTGGGTCACAAATCATTTTAGATTGACTACAAATCTACCAGGAAACATTCCCCACCATGTGGCAGGAAGGCAGCACTATGTTGTCATGAGTCCATTATTCCATCCCTTCAGTCTGAGATGTTGTCTATACTGTAGAAAACGGTCCATCTGCACTTGGCTGAGGACTGCATGAACCAATTCCAGAAGAATGTGGAGAAACTCTGCAAAGCCGAACAGGTTCGTCTGTCCTACAAACAATCCACTAGTGGTCTCTCTGTGGTCATCATGTGTCGCATCGACAAAAGAATAGCAGTTGTGATGCGTGCTCCCATGTAGGACCTGGCGGTGGGTTGTGACGTGGAAGGCGTGAAGGTGAAGAACCCGATGAGGACCCTGCTGCCCGTGCTGCTGCACCCCCACAGCACCCACGACAAGATCCGAGCCGTGTTGCTGTACATCTTCAGCCTCAGCGGTACCTTTTCCCCTCACTCTCCCATCCAGGTTGCTGGGCCTTGGATGCTAGGCCCTGGATGCTAGCGTAGGTCTGCGACAATAGGGTTCTGCTGCAGATTAAGGCTGGTTCCACTTCAATGGCAATCTCCGTTGAAGTCTGGAGAATCTCATGAAGATTATGTGCTTTTATTTTTAATGTATTCAAAATAAATGATGAAAGGCTACAATCAGGGCAATAATAATAAAAACAAAACTAATTGGGTTCAGGTGTTTTGCAGTCAGGAGGAGGTAGAGCGGTAGGAGGTAGAGCGCTATGCACAGTACGGTGCAGTGCAGTCTATGCACGGTACGGTGCAGTCTGCACGGTACGGTGCAGTCTATGCACGGTACGGTGCAGTCTATGCACAGTACGGTGCAGTCTATGTGCATTGTTGTTGTCTCAGTCCGTTGTTTTGTGTTAATGCTTAACAAACGGTTGGTCAAACATACTTAGTCATATTACTAAGTAATGTCAAATTTAGCCAGCTTGAGTTTGCCATGTTATGATTTTTTATGCTAAATGCTGTACCTGTGACAATATTTCTGGACAATATTTGTTTTGTGTTGTTAATTGATTTCAAGCATATTTTGTCCACTCCCATGTTGATAGGAGTATTCAAATCTTAGAAATTGTCCCTTACAGTACATTTTGAACAGATAAAACCTGACCCGAGTCAGACTGATTCGACTGGGGCCGGGTGAGGCTGCTTAAACCAGACACCAACCACACACCACAAATGTATATAATGTATATTTATGTATGTATATTTATATATGTGTATATTATGTATATGTATATTATGTATATTTATGTCTGTTTATATGTCTTTGTGTGTGCCTTCTTGACAGGAACAACGGAGGAGAACCTGAACAAGCTCATCCAGCATGTGAAGATCGAGAGCGAGAGTGAGTTCATCTTGAACTGGAAGGAGCTCGGGGTGGACATCATCTCATCGGTACGAGAGGGGAACCGTCCTTACTCCAGAGCCCAGCACTAGCTTGCTGTCGATGCCATAGGCCATTCGTAATCCCCCCCTCTTTTTCTTTTGCTCTTGCTTTCCTGATGACTTTTTTTCAGCCGGGTTTGTTCTCCCGCAAGCCAACCCGGCGCGACCGATCCGAGGAGGAGACGTACAATCTGTCCAGGTGGACCCCCGTCATTAAAGACGTGATGGAGGTTAGTTAAGGTTAGGTTAGTCTAATCTAATACACTGCCCAGATCTCAGAGACGTGATGGAGGTTAGTTAAGGTTAGGTTAGTCTAATCTAATACACTGCCCAGATCTCAAAGACGTGATGGAGGTTAGTTAAGGTTAGGTTAGTCTAATCTAATACACTGCCCAGATCTCAGCCAGGACTTGTGTACTCCTTTTGGAAGCTTTTCCTTTTTTTGCGCATCAAAATTCCAGCAATTTTTCAGCAATGTACACGTATTGAACGTCAGCTGAAACTGTATTTTATACAGTCTGTGTGCTTTACATTCACACCGGAGCTCCACTGGCCACACAGGTTTTTACTGTTGTAGAGCTAGCGGGATACACTTCTAAACAGACCCCATAAATCCCATTTAATCACATCAAATATGATGTGGAACATGAGACCAGTAAAAAGATTGATAGCCTTGGTGTCATAACTGCACACTAAAGACTTTGGTTGCAGTAAAAGAACCTTCCGAACAGAAGTGATATAATAACGGTTCTGTTCCCAAACATATAGTTCTCAAACCCGTTCCAACCAAAGGGAAAAGGGTTAATAACGTTATTTTTAAGCGATCTCTTTTAGCGCTTGCCTGTGAGCAGCTCTCCCCTCTAGGTCTAACGGACCTGACATACTGTACACAATAAACCCTGCAGTGAGCTCAAGACGTTGGGTTGTTTTTGGGCATTGGAAAATATACTTCAATGTGGATCAACTAAATATCGTCTCTGCCTTGAGTCTTGACCACTCAGTCTATGTCTATGAGTCTCATAGACAGGAGGTGGAGCTAAGAGACCAGTCTCCTAGCTGGTCAGTCAAACAACAGAGCAGAGAAATGGAGAAATGCATCGAAACCTATGGATTTGTTCAAATACTAAAATAATAATCATAGCTAAATTCTATGTATTATATATAATTATAGATTGATACATTGTGGATGGGATGAGATGTAGAGATCAGAGGTTAACTAAGTGTCCTACATGTCTAGGATGCTGTGGAGAACAAGCTGGACACCAGGGAATGGCCACACCAGTCCGAATGCCCTGCAGCCTGGAACGGATCTGGGGCAGTCAGGTGGGTTTACACACAATGTGGACGCCATGGCAGACATGAGGAATTCAGACATGCATTCATTTCATGGTTTAAGTAGGCAAGAAACATGTCTGTCTCTATTTGTGTCCATGTATTCCATCACATAAAAGTCTGTGTATTGGAGGGACAGACTTTGCTGGTGTGGATGATCTGTGAGATATTGGGACTAGAAGCTAATGTTGGTGTAACATCCAAGAAGTGTAGGTAATATGAAATCCAGTCCCTGCAGGGGAAGACTACATGGCAACATTACTGTAAGTCTAGGAAAACCATTTAAGGTATGATTTGACAGTTTTAAAGAGAGAGCAGAAGAGAGCAAGAGGTTGTAAATACACAAACCCCAAAAACCGCTCCCTCCCTCCCTCCCTCTCTGCTCCCTCCCTACGTTTCTCTGCCATTGAGAAGTGTTGCAATCACGCATCTGTGATTGACAGGCAAGATGGATTCCCCAAACCAATCAGGGAAGAGATGCCCTGATTGGTCAGAAATTAACCGGGAGTGGTCTAAAATCGAAGTGTCTCATACAGAGGCAGGCGTGCAGTCAACTGGAACAGAGCATTTCACTCACTCTGAAATCTTACCTACAGCACCTTTTGTGCTTTCTACATTGCCACATCCTGCATTGGTCTGTCAAAATTGCAAGATACCCCTGTATGAAGACTCATTCAATGCCATTGGTTAACAGATCCCAAACACTAAATGAAGCCCTCCATAACAGCCATCTACATTGAATCACTGGTTCATTTGATGACTGGACAAAATTGGTGCCACACAATGTAACATATGACTTGGCACTAATTTGAAAATACCAGAAACACTCTACACAGTAGAAGCAACAATTACATGATCTGTTGTTTCAAAACAAATCTATCTACTATCTACATTTCTGTCATGGTTCCATGATGGCTCCAGTGCCCGTCAGAAGCACAAGGCCAGCTCCCAGGACGAGCGGCGGAGTGGTGCACGTCTCATCATCTTCGTCATCGGAGGTGTGTGTTACTCTGAGACACGCTGCGCCTACCAGGTCACCCAGGCCGTCAAGTCCTGCGAAGTCATCATAGGTGAGCAGTGCCCCCCAGTGGCCACCAGATCCCTCTATTGTTGACGTATTGTTGAAGTCATTTGCTAACTGCTAACTGGAAAATGTTAGTCCAGTCATGGACTGTTGAGAACGCAGAGTGAACAGTTCTCATCAGGGTTTTGTTCAAAAATACATTTGGCTTTTTTTTCCCCAGACTTGATTTATCTTAACAGAACTTTTTTTTAACTTTTTAATTAATGCTTCTGTAATCTGTAAACGTTTTCTTAAGTTAATCAAAGTTTAAAAAGGCAGTAAAGCGCAAAAAGCTACGTACAGTTTTGTATTTCATATAAATGTAATATTCACATAAACTGATTATGAATAAAGTAATACTAAGTTAAATAAGACTTGTTAATTTTGACCACAGGGTCCTCCCACATCGTGACCCCCACTGGTCTACTGGAGGACATCAAGGCCCTGAGCAAAAGGCCCATGGAGACCTTCAACATCAATGAGAACGAAGCCTGAAGGATGCCCCCAGCTGCTGCATCTTGTCTGGTTAAGAATGATTATGTCAACGTTTTCCCGAACCCGTTTTTGTGTTTGTGCTTCCAGACGATGTTCCAGATGTTCTGTGGTGACAGACCACTGAGGTGCTTAGACCGCTAAGCTAATGTACATAAGTGAGCGCTGAGCACCAGCTACACCTTGCTAGGCATTTTATGTAACTGCTGTTTATGTACTAATCACATTATATAACTATCAAAGTTGTTTTTTTTTGTTAATCATAGATTATTTACTTTTCTTCTTAAATGGAACGGCTGACGAATAAACAAATGAATGAAGTGGTTCAAAAGGGTATTATAAAATTATACAAACTCTGTATTATTGATAATGGCTGTTGGCAGACTGTAGTTGTGTTTTATCTCGAGGGTGTGTTGAATAGAATTCAGCCAGGGCAAATAAGAAATAATGCTTCAATTGAATGTAACAACTTGTATCTCATTAAATTATACATCTAAAAATGACCTTTGTCAGTAGATTAATTGGCCAGGGGCAGGCAAATGTATATACTATACAGTACCTTTAGGTTTTTCAACTGAAAACTTCAATATGGATAACAAAATGCTAACAATTGAATACTGTTGTTGAATCCAAAACAAGTTGACACCAACCACCATGGAAGAAGCAGGAGGAGCAGTGATTACCAGACAATGGAAGGATTATGAAGGCTCTGTTGAGTGGAGGTGTCCCATGAACCAGCTTTCATATCTGGGTAGAAGACAGACGCGAGGGCATCATGGAGCGTGCTTACACTTTCAAGGGACACAGAGTATGTTACATGAGCCTCCGGCACAAGGGAAAGATCAGGGACCATTGTGTTTCTTTAAGTGACCAGGAGAAACTAGGTTAGTGGAACAAAATGTTTTGTCTTCAGAGATGTGAAATGATCACAGCGATAAGATAAATCTCTTGATACAATTCTTTAGGGAGCAATGGGTTTGGTGTTGTGTGTGACCCACAGCCACACCTGATTATCTCCAACAACACAATAGACTAATACAACTCTCTTTTGAAACACAGACTGCCTTTATTTTGTATATACACGGCAATACAAACGTTGATGGCCAATAAAACGTGTCGACTACATCGCATGTGTTTTTGTGGGTTTTTTCTTAATATTGAGCGCATTATCTGTGCAGTTCACATACCACGCCGTACTGAACTGTGCCAAACAAAAAGGCCACAGCCTTTTCTCTTTTACCAGAGAAGGAGGAAGGGGTCAAGTGACCTGACCACCTGGGGTGGTCGCCCTCCAGTGGCTCTGTACCAGCCTGCTTTACACTCACTGACCCACTCTCCCTTCTTTATTCATTATTAATGTGCTCTTCGACCCGAGATCCTAACGACACCAAGTGTGGCGTATGCTCCCTCGGATTAAAACTCCGGCCTTCTGCACTTTAATTAAATGCAGTTCAAGTCGCGTCTGTCCTCGCTGCCCTCGCCTGCAGCCCCGTCTCGGTTGCCCGGTGGTCGGTTGCCTTGGGGAGAGTATGTGCCCTGGGAAGTCTCCATGAGAGCTTGGTCGGAAGGACCGCACGTTTCGTCGTGTGTGAAAGTCTACAGAAGATGAACACATGAGTCGTCGTCAAGACAACCAGCTCTGATAGTCAACCAGCTGCCCGACACTTTTGGTCCCAACGACTTCCCCCGGTCCTGGACACACAAGTCCTGCTCGCCTTGGTCTCAGGGGACCGACCAGATCCCGTCCCACATGCTGTCAAACTGCGGCGGCGATGCAGCCCCGGAGCAGGGCCGACGGCCCAGGACGTGGAGCAGCCACCTGTGGGCCGACATGAGGCAGGGCTACGGGGCGCAGGAGTGGCCCGACGGGTCCACGTATGAAGGGGACTACGTGGACGGGTTGAAGCACGGCACGGGACGGTTCACCTGGACGAACGGACAGGTGAGGTCCACTCCGAGGTTGAACCCAGACGATCTAACCGGTTATAGTTCCGCGAAACTTAACAAAAACATTTTCGACACTATGTTCACGAATCCATGCAAAAGTCTCATGGAAACTTTCTATTAATAAAATGCTTTATTGAATTCACATGTACGTGTATGTGCATGTGCTTGTGTAGTGTGATCCATGTATTGTAGGTCTGCCTGAATAGGATTATACAACCTTACATTGTGTCTTGTTAGGTCCGCCCATACCTTGTTGTGTTTCTCTTATATATAGTAGCCTATAGTAGCCCTAACAAAGTGAAAACACTTCCTAGTAGGCCTACACTCAAATCGAAGCTTTGGCTATAAAATCATAAAGGAATGACATGAATCTTTCTGTATGATAAACAGGAGGCTTAGCGTCATTGTTCTGAAACTGATGGAGGTTGTTGCAACCACAACTCACTACAACGGCCCCCCTCTAGTCTCCTGTCTCCTAATGTTAGACTACATTCATGGGTTCAGACATAGCCTGCACAGACTGTCCCTCTCTGTTGCTTCTCTGTGTGCAGTATTACGAGGGGTCGTTTTATAGAGACTACCGCCACGGTGAAGGGGTGTACAGCTGGCCCTCAGGATACACATTTACTGGCAAGTTCTACCTGAACAAGAAGGAAGGATATGGCATGAAGGAGTTCCCTGATGGATCCACCTTTCAGGTAGATGTCCGGAAACAGTGTAGATGGATGGATTCATCAATCCATTACAACTTTATTTTCCTTTTCTTTCTTTTTGTTGTTTTCTCCACCTCTTGTTTTACATTTTGTTTCTCTCCTCTCCACTCCACTCCTCTCCTCCCCTCTCCTCTCCTCCTCCAGGGTTTGTACCATGCTCACCAGAAGTTTGGCCCAGGTGTGTTCACTTACCCTGACGGTCGTCAGGATGTGGGTCTGTGGCACAGGGACCACCTGGCCAGGCTCTGTACCTCCCTGGAAGGGGGCTTCAGCCTAAGCAGCTTCCCAGAATACGCTGCCTATATGGGCCCTCCTGCTGCTACTGCTATAGACCCCCTGACACCTACAGTACAAGTTTGGTCCCAACTATTTAATAGAGGAATTTGTACAGTTTGGAATGTTTGGTATTATAGTATAGGGTACTTTCTCATTATCAACAGTATTGATAACTATTATTATAGAATGAAAAATATCTGTTTAAAATAACAACAACAACAATAATAATACGTTTACATTTTGTCCATATTGAAAAACACCTTCTAGTTAGACAAAACACTAATAATGCAAATGCGTCCAAACTGGTACAACCAATCCTTTTAGCCATATGTTGTTGTTAGTGACCCACAAGGCATCTCATTGTATTCTGCTTTTCTGCCCTTTCCTCCTCAGCCTTCCTGTTTGCCTAATGCTACAAGGCCAGTCTCCAAGGTAAGCTTCTTGGGTCCATAAACACTCACTTGACTTTATGGACCCTTGAGTTGGCACCACTTAGAAGGGCATATATCATGTTTCCTGTGCTTGCCTAGCTCTGATTGGCACTTCATATTGTCTCTCAAATGAACAAAACAAAAACAAATCCCTCTTGTTAATTGTTAAATCTGGGTATTTTGCACATCCACTCAGCACTCAATCATTTGATATTGACATGTTGTCAAATGAGGTGTATCAATACTAATGCTAACAATGCTAACATAGCCCCCCTGGTTCTCTCCAACATCCCCAACTCCCTCAGTGGGAATCGGACCCCCTGCGGAGCCCCTATGCTGACCTGCTATCGGACGAGAGCTTCACCCGGCCCCCTGGCTTGGAGTTGTACTCCATGGACGGCGACCACCTGCCCCGGCCCCCTGGCTTCAGAAAGGAACTTGACCGCTGTTTCTTTGGAGAGCTGTGGGAGCCAGAGCTGGACAGTGACCCGACACTAAGCTCCATGCTGCCCTGGCAGCTCCGCATGCAGGCTCACATACACAGACACAGGTGGGCGACAACAGCATGGATGGATTGGAATTTAACGCATGCGACTTCCTTTCACACTGAAATACATTAAAAATGATTCACAATTATCTAATTAATAATAATCGTGTGTGTGTGTGTGTGTGTGTGTGTGTGTGTGTGTGTGTGTGTGTGTGTGTGTGTGTGTGTGTGTGTGTGTGTGTGTGTGTGTGTGTGCTGGCCAGGCTAGAGGCAGTGCGGGTGGGTTGGGACGTCAGTGCGGTTCTGTCTCTGTCCAGGGACACATTTGGACCTAAAGGGCCTTTAGAACTCAGCTCAGAGATGCTAATCCAGAAGGCCTGCGTAGGAGACCAGCAGGCTGTAAACCGGATCCTTCGCAGCCGATTGGTCAGCCCTGACATAAGCGATGCTCGAGGCCATACTCCACTCATTGCTGCTACGGTAACCATTTACACTTATTAGTTGTCAGATTATTGAATTATTCATGGTTTATTTAATTGTTTATCTCTATCTTATTTTCTCAATACAATCTCCAACATTTAAACACACTAACCTTGCAGGTTCTATGATTATAATGTCCATCCTCCTGTCTGTCTAAATACTTTTTATGTTTTTATTTCAAATTGCAGATCTTTGTTTGTGGTCTTTGTTTTCAGGTTAACTGCCACGATGCTGTTGTCCACCTGTTGTTGGATATGGGTGCTGATATTGATAAGTTAAACTGCGAGGGCATGAATGCATTGGCAGTGTGTCATGTCCTCTATTACCCCTTTCAGTGTCTTCACACCACTGTAGCTGAGAGGGCAGCACCCCCAACCCTGGTGACCGCAACACAAGTAGATATTGATATCCCATTTAAAACACCCAGTGTCTGCAACATATTTTGTATTTTATTTAGTCTACAGTGAATTAGGTAAATTGTACGGCAATGTCCTGTTATGCTAGCCTTTACCTAATCAAGTCAGTTAAAATCAAACTAACAGTCTGCAAAATAGTACCTAGTCAGTAAAAGAGTACCTAATCTATCCTCTATATTCATGCAAGATTCATATTAAAATGTATAGAGAAATTAGTACATCCCCACTTGGTTTCTATTTCTTCTTCTTATTCATTTCCATATTGCTGAAGGAACACAAATACAAACTCAAGACAGAAGATTTGTGTCAAAATGTATCCGTGACAATAATGCATGCACCATCGAGAAGCACATCATCTCGAACACTCATTTTGACATATTACAGTTTTTAATAACACCGAACCACAGATTCATCAATATCCTCCTCTTCCCACCTCTGGAATGTGTATCAGCTGGCAACCCCTCAGCCTCTACAAGCCAACAGCCCCCGCAGCAGCCCCAGAGGTGACATGGAAATCACCAAGCAGCGTGAAAACACAGAGAACACAACATGTGATAATGATAATGAAGAGCAGGGGAGTGTCAAGGGGGCAGACGGAGGAGAGGAGTTCCGAGGCGAGGTTCGCTCTCTTGAAGTGCTGGATGGCCAAATCCCACTGGGCAGTGTCACCTGGCGAGGGGGTGGAGCCAGGGCTACCTCAGAGTCGGCAGCGCTGGTGGCCGGTGCTCAGGTACAACTCATGGAGGTTCTGTCTGCTAAATGTAGTGTCGCTAGCCTGTGCTACTGTATAGGCTCTTCAGTGCGTTCCTTTATGGTTGGGAAGTTAATCTCCGACCTACATGCGTCCGAAAAACACAGATGCTCACACTAAACTTTGTGTTGCGCTTAAATCACTAGCATAACATCACATAACATACTTACAAATGTGCTCTACAAATATGACCACTACAGCTACAACAACATTAATTTTGAATTGTGTGGGTTTAACCTAAACTATTGGTATGCTGATTGGTCTGTGAAAATCAAAACTGTTTTAAATTCATACAATCTTATTTATATTTTTCTCACCATATGCGATGCGGATGGCCATGTTGAAATGATGTCAAACGACATTGAGGCTTGAACAGGGGGTTGAGAAATTGTACCCGAATTTCTGAATAGGAACTCCGAGGTGACACGCAGTTTTATCCGATTTTCCAGAGTAGGAAGTCGGAATTTCCGACGAGTTATAACCGAACGCAGCACTTATCACAGAGGTGTAATAGTAGGGGTGAACACAGGTGTATTACTTAATGAGCTGTTTATGTCCCTACTATTACACCTCTGTTATAAAAGCAGATTGACAATGAATGTCCCCCTGTCATTTAGCAGTACTGTGCTGTGGAGGACAACGAGGATGTCCCAGTGTTCGACTCCGCCCGCTCCCTGGACAGCTTCCTCATTCCGGTGACAGAGGATGGGATGCAGCGCACGGCCGAAGCTCTAAGTCGCATGGGGGTTCCCCATCACACCCACAGCCAAGAGACTGTCCGCAAGATGGCCGCCATGAAAACTGAGTGAGTGATTTTTCTCTGCATTCTGCTCATGAGGGACAAGATCATCTAGAAGCCATCCTCGTTGCATAATACATGACCAATCCAACCCTTTTCCCCCATAACCAAAGCTTTGGAGCTTTTATTTTTGTAAAACACTTCCCATTCTCTTTGTGTCAGATGGATAATAAAATGCTTATTCAAGTGTCATGGTAAATGTTGATAAAGTGTGTGTGATTTCATTATTAAACCTATATCAGGGGATGCTGTGAGAATGGCTATTCGTGTCAAAACACAGGATGAGTCATATTGAGTCATATTAAAATGGTTTATTTGTCAGTGTAGTACATTTACATTTACATTTACATTTAGGGCATTTAGCAGATGCTTTTATCCAAAGCGACTTACAGGAAGTACATTTGTCAGAAGGGGGAGATGACAAGTGCCTGGACCAGGAGCCATGCTGCTTCCCTCGTGAGGAAGGGCCGGTTCCTGCGGATGTTGTACATTGGATCTACTATTTATCTAGCATTAGGGTTACCATGTTAGTGTGTGCCTGTGTATGTGTGTGTCTATGAGTGTCTGCGTCTAGACTATATATGTGTGTGTGTATGTGTGTGTGTGTGTGTCACCAGTGCTATCCGGGTGAGTTATGTGTGTGTGTGTGTGTGTGTGTGTGTGCAGGCACCGGGCTCGCTGGAGCACCCTGAGGCTCTTGTTGCAGAGGGGGGCAGATCCCAATGCCTCCAGGGTCCCCATGCCTGTTCTGTTCCTGGCCATAAAGGCAGCGCACACTGAGGCGGTCCTGGCTCTGCTCCGGTGTGGGGCTCGTACAGACACAGCCCTCCCGCCTAGGGTGAGCACACCTTCGCACACCCGTTAGGATTTCACCTTGAACAACAGAGAGAATGTTAATATCAGCATATATTTATTTTAGAATAGATATTTATAAGTAGATGTATTTTTAAGTTCCTTAAAGGTGCTATATGTAACAATGGCACAACATTATATGAGATGAATGCAAGATTAAGACTCCAAGACTTACCTGTGTTTTAGCACAGCTCTGATCATGGAGCTCTTTGGTCAGGTAGAATGTCAGTTGATCCATTTCATTTGCTTGATTCCATGGCTGCAGAATGCTGTGTTTGTGTGTCAATTTGTTTCCTGGCAACCCGGGGTACTCTGACAATAGTGAACACACAGACCAAAACAAAAACAGACGTTCTGGCCCGGAAATTTCAAAGAACATACTGGCTGTAGCATTGTTGGAGAAGCCAGCATTTAGACTTAACATGTTTCCTTAATCTCTGATGACCTATCATGTTTATTTTATGGTTTAGTAAAGTACATTTTTTACGTATAGCACCTTTAAACCTTTGGCATCACATGACCACCAGCCATGTGGTTATTGTGATCCAACTCAGACGCCTTCACGTTCGTTTTAAAGTGGGTAAAATGGGTTTCACACTTGGGTATTTCTTGTGCTGATTAATCACTGCATAATCACTGCATAATCACTACATAATCACTGAATAATCCTAATCAGTAGTCAGTTGTCAGTTGTGTGTGTTTTGCAGTGGAAGGGCCTATATCCTCTTCACATCGCTGCAGGCCTGCCAGGGCCAGAGGGCCCCAGAATCACAGAGCTGCTCCTGCACGCCATCACTGACCCTGACGCACAGGCTCAAGACCAGGAGGATGTCTATCACCTGGATAAGGTGTGTTCCAGTGTAATAGTCTTTTATATATCCTAGTATTTCTTCAATAGTTATACCAGGCTCCTAATGATAACAGGCTGGTAATTAGGTAATAGACTCCAGTTCTGATGTTTTTTATTCCTTTTCTGGCAATCCGTCATCCAGAATAGTGTGTGTGTGTGTGTGTGCGTGTGCGTGCGTGCGTGTGTGTGTGTGTGTGTGTGTGTGTGTGTGTGTGTGTTTTCTTCACATGCTCTTGAATAGCACTAGTGCTGTGGTGCAATTTCATTTGCACAATGTACAAACCACCTTTTTTGTTTTATGTGTCGACAGCCCTATTTTGAAATGTTACAAGGTGGAGCTGCGCCACTAGTGCATCACTTGGGGAGAACCCTGCATATCTATTCAAAATGTTGTTTGTTGTAATGAGGAGAGCTCCTGTTTGATTTTGCTGCGCAGACTAGAACAGAGCCACAAACGGTCCTGGGGAACAAGACGCCGGCCCCCACATCCCAGGGCCCCAACTTGGAGCACAGCTCCCCCAGCAGCGTGGCCCCTGCAGGGGGGGGGAGGACTGCCTTGCATGTGGCCTGCCAGAGAGACAGTGACTACAGTGTTAGTGTTCAACACCATGTTTCAGTGTTGCCCTAGAAAATGCTGTACGCAACAACATGTTGTATTTATTTACAACCTATGATTTGTAGTCACAATTTGTCATTTTGGAATTTGGTGTGTGTGTGTGTGTGTGTGTGTGTGTGTGTGTGTGTGTGTGTGTGTGTGTGTGTGTAGAATGCAGTAGTAGTACAGGGTGGACCCTGCTCTTTAAACAGGATCTTTAGCAATAG
>OMNR01099765.1:27003-39695 GCA_900303205.1 Mora moro
CTGCTGCTGCAGCAAAAAGACCAGGAGGAGAGGAGCCAAGAAATGCTAAGACAACTGACCCAGCGTCTCGACACACTACAGTAAGCACAGACACAGACACAGACACAGACACAGACACAGACACAGACACACACACACACACACACACACACACACACACACACACACACACACACACACACCACACCACTTGACTTATGTACAGTAATATGTTTTCACTTTTCATTTCTGGTTTTCTCTTGTGCAGAGCAAAAATGATTAGAACTAGAAATAGAAAAACAATTGATTGTATATTTGTGTATAAAAAATATCATGAAAGTATATTGGTTTTGTTTTGAACCTATAGGGTTGAAAATGCACCTGTGTCCACCAACCAGCCTGGCCCAGATCAAAACAAGGCACATTCCATGAACTTTGACCTGTTAATATCGTCGACGGATGGACCTCTTTCTTCCCAGATAAGGTGTGGTGCTCAAGACAATAATCATCATCAAGAATCAAACTCATCTTTTTCATTCAAAGTTATTTGGGTTAAACAAACAGTGGCAGAACATCTTCGGCTCCTGTGAATATGATTGGTTGAATGAGGCTTCATAATGAAACATGAAACCCTGTGCTGCTCAGGGCAGTGCGGCAGGCCTATGTGCAGTCTGGCGGGTCCGACCCGGGCCTCCTGGCCCAGATGCATGACCTGCAGCAAAAGGCCCAAAGCTTGGAGCAGGCACCCCTAGATGCCCAGGCCAAAGGTAGGAGAAAGAGTAAGTATTCAGTTCCACATAGATAGGAAGGATTGGATCAGATTTTAAAACAAGCATTGCGTATACATCTTATGTATCTCTACTTTTAACTGTTATACTAACAGAGCTACAGTGGTGGCTGTGTTGCACACTGTATACCTGTATACAATCTAACGTCATTACTGGTAAGATAAGATAGTACTTTATTAATCCCAGACGGGAAACTTATGAATGATCACCTAATCTGATTTGAATATTTATAATATGATTAGTCTTTTTCCCATGCTTAATTCATGACGGTTTGTTAATAGATTACAAATGGCAGACGTTTTACCTCAAAGATGTCAATTTCTGTTTGTATCATTTGAATATCTCTTCCTCTTAAAAATCCACAATCAAAAGGAGTACAAACAAAAGGTTGAGTGACCACAAGTATTCAGTAAACATGGTGGACCTGCTAAACCAAGCAAGATGATCCACTCTGACACCTGAGGGACCTCGTCACTCTGCTCTCTGCCCAGAGGTCAAGGCCTATTGGCGGGGTCCGAACCGGGAGGTGCTGGCATTGGAGTACGAGAACCAGAGACTGGATCACGAGATCCTTCAGATACAACTGGCCAGACACGTATACTATGGAAACGAAGGTGGGGCGGCCCTTCAATGAAATATACTTAATTGATGTCATTATCAATCTTCCATGGTTATCTTTCTTTTTTATCAAGGAGCTTGAACTGGTTTACAAATCAGATTCATACAAATATAGTAATATAACCAAATTGTCATCTTTCTTGAAATCTGATGAAAATATGACGGATACGATGTGACATGTGACACGAGACGTGTGTCTCACAAGAAACGTGTGAAAATGTTAGTAGAAATGTTAGATAGACATTATATAAACATTTTAGACTGCCTCTCAGCATCGGTAACGTGTCCCACATTGTCCCACACAAACAGACTTGTTGGGATCTGGTCACCCTAGTGTCCATGCGTGTCCCACCTGTCCAGCTCTGTTGGATGCAGAGCTCCAGAAGGACAACCTCTACTGCATGGTGGACATGAAGGCAGAGATGGAGGGTCTTCGCAGGGAGATGAGAGAGAGAGAGAAGAGCAGGGACGTGACGTACAGGCGGGACCCCCAACCTCCACCCCCATCCCAGCTCCCACCTCCACCCCTTTTCCCACCCCAGCCAGCACTGGACCCCCTGGTCAGTATTCATGCACCTACCCTGGTCATGGTTGTACTTGTTTACCTCAGCTATTAACTATTCATCACATCCACCTTGTACCTTGGTGATGTTCACTTTTGACTTCAATTTAAATTGATATTGACTTGAAATACACAATTTGAATTCTTCAATCCTATCACTATATAGAGCTTGTTGTTAGTGCACAACATATAAAGACACATGATTGGATTAATTCGATATATTTCCTCCTGCACAGTCCCAGTTGAGGTGGTCCCCCTCCACAGCGGAACGATCTGCATTGGCCCCAGGGAACCCTCCGGAGACAGACCCCTACGACCCCGTGTCAGTTGATTGAACCCTCACCCAACCGAACAGAGACATTTTCACGTCATAACAATATACGTACAGTTTGTGTGGACTAGAGAGATGACAGTTTACCTTGTCGACATTGATGACCTTGTTGACAGTCTACAAGGTCATCTCTGTTAGTAGAAGAACTACAACCACAGCACAACTGTAGACATGGTAATCCATAAACACAGACTGTATTGTATATTGTTTTACTCTGTGTAGATATACCTGTTTAGGCTGTAATGTTAAAGACATCCTTCTTTGATAAAGTAATGAAAGTTGTTTGGTTTTGTCGCAGGGCGGGGTTAGTCATCTTCTATGACATGGTGGTTGGTATTGATGCTACGCTCAGCATGCTGCGCCTGGTGGCATCTCTTTACCTGGGAGAACAGCCAGTGGGGCAGCCAGCACCACTGCCCTGTGTCCTGTGTCAACCAGGACTACAAAGGACATTTTCCCAAAGACTGCCCCCTGGAGGGTATGCTCCCCTGTTGGTCAAGCAGCCTGTACCCAGGTAAGTACACATGTCATTTTAGTACCATAGACTGTTCTTGTAATGTTAATACTTTGTTGTATGTAGAGATGTTCACATTTTATTATAATTTTACCTGAATTAAAATGATATATAAGACATACATTGAGATATAATCTTTATAGCAAGGGGAACTTTGGCCAAGAAAGGAAATAAGTGTGAGTGATCTTTAGCTTGTAGTGGTGAATTAATGATGGAGGCTTTTTCAAGTTATCATTACAGCAATGTTTTGCAACTGGCCAGTATCGACATAAATACAGAATATGCACAGAAAATCTAGCAAAACAACACCATTTTGTTGACAAAAACAAATGTGTGTCACTACATGATGTCATGAACATCGACACACAATAGCAAAAGAAAATGGGAGTTCATAGTTGAATTCTCCTGCTTTTCAGATTCAACTAGGTTAAACCCCCCGAGTCTGCTGTTCTACAAAACACAATCAGACATCACATACTGTGAGAACATGTATGGACTCTCTCTCCTACTCCCTTGGCAGACTACACCCATCTCCTGGCCTCTCCCTGGTGGTGGAGGTCCAGGCACCAGGGGAGGGCAGTGGTCCCAGGGAACAGTTGCAGGAGATGATGTCTCTGGGCTGGGCACGGCTGGAGCTCTTTGACCAAAACAACCAGGTACACCCATAACCCCCAGGCCACACTGCATCTACATTTATTTTAGTTGATTAGAAATGTGTGTGTGTGTATATATATATATATATATATATATATATATATATATATATATGTGTGTGTGTTTTGGCTGAAAATGTATTGACAATTTGATCATTTAAATCTAACCTATCTCACTATACTCATCTGCAAAATGTTATTCCTATGTTTCTCCACATTATTCAGTAAAGGACTTAAACTCAAGTATCTAACATCCTTCATACACAGGGCTTTACTTATTTTGTGTTCAGCTCCACAGTGGTTACTGGAAGGTTCCGGTGCGTAGCCTGCCTGTTACACCTGCCATAAGTCAAGTCTGCCTCAACTCTGTGCCACAGGTAGCTGTTAAGGACATATTAAGGACCCATTGTTAAGGACATATTAAGGACACATTGTGCA
Source organism: Mora moro (assembly GCA_900303205.1). NCBI lineage: Eukaryota > Metazoa > Chordata > Actinopteri > Gadiformes > Moridae > Mora > Mora moro. The sequence goes on from OMNR01099765.1 coordinate 30,887, forward strand.
GAAACGTACCATTGTCATTGTTAATAGATTTGGTTTGATAATAGCTAGGTTGGTATCTAATAAACAAAGAGGGGACAACAAGACAAGGCTCATGGTATTGATGCTAAATAGATATTTTCTGTGTTGTTTTGAGGTGGGCCATATGGAGATATTGCTGCGTTTGGTGGCTGAAGGTGAAGGAGATGCACGAGTGCAGCCCCAGGTTCAGCCTGATCCCAGTGTTCCTGGACCACCTGAATATCCCATGGGGGTGAGAAGAACCAGCTGGAACTTACATCATTCTAGTTTGATTCTTTGGAAAAAACCTGTTTGAGGTTGTGGTCTAACTGGAAATGAAAGTGACCACCGGAGTAGATTTGACTACTAGTAGTCCAACTCCACTGGCTACAATGAACATATGCTATATCCCTCTCATTTCTCAACACAGGTCTCTTCTCATGCAGTAGCCATACCAGTCTCAGTAGATTCAGCTACATCAAAGTCAAGCCATCAGTTTCCTGTAGCAGCCAATCAAAGCTTCCCTGGTCCAACTGATGCAAACCAAGAAGCCAACCAGCGTTGAGAGAAAATGGACAACCAAATAGTGACTGAGAATGCAAATATTGTTGGCCTACAAATTAAATACACTGTTGCTGTGTATGTCATTTCAAAACTCGATACGACTTTATTGATGTTTTACAAGGATTTAATAGAGGTTATTAGGATTATCTAAATACCACTGAAAATCTCTTCTCTCTCTCTCTCTCTCTAAATAAAAGCAAGGGGAACATTTGTGTAAGAATATTGTAATTAATTTAATGTTACAAAATGTTATGGCATAATGGCAGTGCAAGACATGTTTTGTCACTTCTCTAGAATAAGGAACAGCTGGCAACATTAGACATTTTGATAATGTCACAGGTCACGCGCTTCGGACGTTATCAGTGGTTATCAGCCCCATAGCTGTGGGTCAGCAGATGCCTCCTCTACCTACCAGTAGGTTCAGAGGGCCGTTGTGGCTGTGGTTGATCACGCAAGAGGCAAAAACAAAATGGTGGATGTTCCTTATATTCTTAGAAGAAAATGCTATATTTTAAAATTGTTTCATTCGTTTTCATGACATTTCTAGTGACAAATATGCATTTTATTTTCATAATCTTCGTTCAGTGAATGTATATGATTAGTTTGGGTTACGGTTAGGGTTAGGGTTGTTTGTGATCAAATATTAACTTTAACTAATTCTGGCACTCCTTAGTCGCTCTGGCAGTTTAAAAAGTCTTTGTTTTTATGCATCGACGATTTATCTCATGTCATGGTGGTGCTATCACTGATCATCGATGATAACGGCCCTCTGAACCTACTGGCAGGTAGAGGAGGCACCTACTGACCATTACTATGGGCTGATAACCACTGATAACGTCCATTCAATCAGGTGATGACGTTCAAATCAGCTGCACAGGTCATCCAACATAGCACAAAAAAATCCCCATGAAACTTAACTCATTATTAATATAAATAGATTTGTTGAGTTTTCAGTTCAGCTCAGGGGCTCTGTTCCCATTCATTTTTCCTAATGGTTCACTAAGGCTTAGAGTAGACGAGAAGTAGTGGACAAGCAGGAGGAATGCAGTCAACCTTCAGACCGTGTCTAATGACATTACAAAATAAACTGATGCATCCTGAGTCCCAAGGCCATATGATGACCAATTCACTAGCTTACTGCATGGGTACAATGGTGGTTGAGGAAAACATCTGACGATTTAGAATATAGATATAGAAGGACAATTGGAATGGAAGGTGTCTGCTACATTCACCTCAAACATCAACACAACATGATGGGTAGCAGAAATGTGTCTTTCTTCTCTGTTTACAGAGGCTCCGCAAATTAACAGTAATTTGCCTCACAGGCAAATTAACAGAGGAGTTACATCCAGTAACATACATACAATATTTTATATAAATCATTTATCATTAAAACATTGGTGGTGCCTGGGACGCAGGCCAGTGGGTGGAAACAGGCTGCTGGAATGGCTATTTGGTGGTCTTCAATTTAGGCTGGATTGGTGCTTTCGATTTGACATTTACTTTGTAGGTGGACCTCATGGTTTCCATATTTGACTGAATTTGTGTTCAGGCCTACCACGTTCTTGTCTTTGGAGGCTGAGCCTTTAGAGTCACTTAGAGGCATTCGAGCTTCATTTGGAATCATGGGTTGAACGTCCTCCAAAAGATCAACCAGCCTCTTCTTAATGTGCTCCAGTCCTCTTTGCTCCTCTACCAGATGCACCTTGTCTGTTAGGTGTTGCAGAAGATCAACACATTCCTTCCTCACAAACGTTTTCCTCGACCAGATGACCTCTCCGCTCACTGGGTGACCCACATGTGCACTGGGAGATGGAGTCTTGATGATGTAAACATTCTCCCACATCACTGGATCCCTCTGCAAAGCCTGTTTCAGCCTGGCTGATGCTGCCCTCTTGGTCCTGTCCTTATTGTCAACAATCTGTAAAATTTAAACGTGAAAAATGATCTCACAATCACGCTACACAATTCCAACCCCTCCCGTAATGATGCCGTCTCACCTTGAACTGGGGGAACGCTGCGATTCTGCTCACAGTCAGAATAGCAGGACATCCAATTTTTTTGCAATCTTGCACACTCTTTCGTTTTCTCCGTTTCTTGGCACATGCGTTATCCTACAGTAAGTTATATGAAACAATACATTAACATTTACAGTGGATACCACATAAATGCAACAGGGCAAACTCGGTTAATTAGCCTACTTTCTAACATACCATTAATGAATAGCGTTTGACGAGTAGCAGTCTGGGGACATGGACTCCTTTCCAGAGTTAGTTAATAAGACCAGTGTTGTTTCATTCCCAGTGTGTTCCTACATGGTGCATACGGAGCGCAGGGGGCATATATGGGGCTAGGCCTATATAATGACAAATACAATAAGGATACTTTACAACTGTATGTTGTCATAATTGTAATTACATTTAATCGTAATGTTAGTCTAGCTTTTAAATGAAACACTATCCAACAGCCCCATCTGGTGCTCTAGCTATTGAGACGCTTATCCCAGGATGGAGAACCACCGTTACAGCCGAAGATGTAGCCGGAAACAAACATGACCGCCGCCTCCTTCCGTTTCCGATTAGACATACACTTCCGGGTGTAGCGCGATAGATAGCGATGGAGATCGATTGTAAGAAAACGGAGCATATCCCATCGTGCTGAGGTGTGTGTAGAAGACATGTACCACAAGACATGTACCCCAAGACATATTCAATATACAATATACAATATTAGCTCATGTGTGTACTTTGAACTACTGGCCGTTTTAAGTGTAAGAGTTGGACGGCAGTCCATCCTGAGAGCAGCAGCTCTACAGCACCAGGTGGGCCAGCTGTCCGAGTGACCTCGAATAGACTTCGAAGAAAGGTTTACATACACGAATGGCTTTTCTTACATTCAACAAGTTCGGTTTCTCCTTCCGTTTCTTGCTCTCGGATATGTCTCTCCCCAGGTGACAGCCCAGCTCCTTCGTACCGATGAACATGAAGGGGGTGCCGGTGAAGGAGATGGTCGGGGTGCCCTCTCCCCGGCTCCACTCCCAGAAAACACGCGTCTTGGACGTCGGTTGCCACACTGCATGTTGGATGTGCAAAGCCTGTTAGGTCAGTGAGGAAGGTAGGAATATCGCAGGAGTGTGCATGAGAGCACCGCAGGTTAGCTACAACCTCATCTAGCCAGGTCGCTACAAGTCGTCGCCGCATCCTTCTCCATGCAACTAATGTTACTTACGTTTGTCAAAGAATGAAGCATGTGTCCCATACACCACGAACTTAGTCATGGTGGCAGCTTCATTTTGCTCTATAAAAGACTCGACTTCTCGCAAGTCATTGAATATGTGTTGCTGCTCCTCCATCTTCAGTGTTATGAGTAGAGCCGCAGTGGCTCCTGGGATGGACGATCATGCAATTACAACTCTGGACTGAAGAGGGCGCCAGAGTCCAATATAAGCCCATACGGCAACCGAGCAGGAAAATGTGATACAAGTAGAACATTACATATTTTGTTCAATTATTTATACACTCTGTAGTAGTGCAGTTGACTATTGTTTGCTTATGCTGCATGTAGGCCTATTGTTTAAGTGCAGATTACCACTTCAATGCGATGCCGTACTTTGTATTTGAGAGACAAATCCTACATGTTAGCATAACCAATAAGTGTATAATTCAAGTCTGCCGCTACTGCACTCTACTCCTGGAAACCCCTTATATGGTGACGTGTTTAAGGGGTCCATTTCCAAGTTCTGGTGAATTCCTGATTTGACAGTTTCCCCATTGCAATTTCACTGCAAAAATGCAAGCATTTTGTAATGTTGCATCTCCATTAGGCACAACAGCAATGTTACTCAAGTCATTGCCCCTTAAAAACTGAATTTGATGTAATCTTAACTGCAAGCATAGATTATTTTTGGAAAAAACACATAAGGTCCCAACCCAAATGCCTATACATTAAGCATGCCCTCCAAAATGTAGTCCAACACTATTTGAATTTGCAAATATCCTTTATTTTCTTACTACAAGTATACAAAACCTGGACAGACAAATCTGTGAAAAGAGCTTATTTACAAAACCAAGAGTGTGGGTGGTGGGGGAATCTGGACAGACATGCAGTGCTGGTTTGAAGATCAGGAGCAGGTCGAGGGTCTGCCTCATCACGCTGAAGACTCCGAGGCCGATGGCTGGGCAGGCTAAACAGAAAATAGACATTTCAGAAAATCATTCAATTGTGGAGCATTGAGAAAAGTGGTGAAGATATGCAACGATAAAAGTTGTGGCCACAAAGCAGAAGATGGAAATGCTATCCACTTGGCTCTAAAATGACCCAAGTTTGTGCCATGATCACACTGCAGTCTAAAGACTCCAAGGACACATTTTATAGATCTGAAGCAAGATAAAGTTGCGATTTAGAAAACCAAAGGACTAAAAGATTGGACAGCTCCAATAGCCATCTCCAATGAGTTGAAGCATTTCTTCCAGAACAGTTGATGCAAATACAACTACTTCCCAGATATTTTGGGGAGAAAACACTTTTACAAGATCACCCCAGCTGGGAAGACCAGCAGCCAGAAGCAGAGACTACATTTCTATGGATGCCAAAAAATGCCACCAAAACAAATTCTGTCCAAACAAACAAGTCCCCCTTGTCAACCTGCATGTGCTACATGTTAAAGCACCATCACTCGCCTCCTTCTCCTGGACTCCATTGCCGTTGTTTGCACTAGAGTCGCCGCTGCCATTAACTGTGGCTTCCTGCTTGGACTGCTTAGCATCTGCTTCCTTTACTGGGCTCTCCTCGTCTGTCTTCCTCTGTGTAGAGATGCAGAACAATAACACAGGCTGAAGGCTCCAGTGCACTGCATCCAATGCAGGAAACTGAGGTTGCAGGAATGAGCAAGTCGAAGGCCATGGCTTATTTAGCCATGCATTAAAATGTATGGGTTTCAGTACACAAAACTACGATCGATAGATCGATAGATCTATATCTCCCATTGCACAGCTTTTGCAATATTCCAATTGACAAGTTTGAGTACTTCCTTCCAACCAATAGACAGACATCAGCAACAACAGTTTAGATATGCAAGAACATCAGGAGGTAGCCTTACCTTTTTCCTGACCAGGTGGGAAATGTCTGAGGCAGATTTGGAAGACGAGGTTCCCTCAAAAGGCCTCGTGGAGATCTGGAAGACAAACATAAGTGTCTACTCTGGAGCATCAGTCATTTTAGCATCAATATTCAGGTGTACCAACACAATATTGCTTACCTGACTGACAGATGACGACGCAGACGATGAGGGGCCACCATTTTCACCTGGGAATGCAGAGGAAGTAGAGGCCCCACCCTGGAAAACATTCTTCACATGTCATACATTTATCAGACGCAACATTACCTTTGCGTTACTTTGGGCAAAACATTGTAGCCAAGTTGTGGGCTAATTTTGAACACCACATTTGAGGAGTTTAATGTCATACTGCCTCTGACAAGGCAAATCAGATTTAATAAGCATTAAAACAAGGAATTAATCGTATTCCAAATGCAAACTGTTGCGACTTGAAGGGATTTACCGAGGTCAACAAACTTCCGGATGAACGATGAAACAACCAACTCTGATGCAACCAAAACCTTTTCGCTGCCGCGTTTAAAGAATCGTATGTATTCATACCACTCCATGTTATATACAAACAGCACAGATGTTTGACAAATAGTATTGTGAAAGCAAAACACAGGTTCATGAAGATTACAACTAAACGGTCTGGCCTTTACACTGAAGGAGAGGATTACAACGTCTGCAGCAGCTACAGACCTGCCGGCTGACACGTCCAAACCAAATAATTTGGCTCTAATGAAACTGTGGCACAATCTCCATCATCAACAGTTACCGACAACTAGATATAATTTCCAAAACCATGTCAACAATAAGACTATGAAAACACCATGTTAACATGCAAAGTGTTTCCCCATTATGTCAAAATTTGACGTAATGGAATTCTGGCATTACAATCAATACGTAATGTGTTGCCAATGGCAGTCAGTTTGGCATGAGGTGATGGGAATGAGGCAAGTTTCACCACATTTCCAACAATAAATCCGGTGAAACTTTAGCGATACGACCTACAAACTTGTTCATATGTAAACAGTGAACTCTTTGCTAGCTATTAAACGCGAGTGAGTCAGCAAGAGGAAACAAATGCAGAAAGGGCGCAAAGTGTTCAGACGTCTACCCACCAGGGTCTGCTGGATGGCCAGGGAGGCAACGCTGGCCGTCCTCTGGCTCTCCTTGGCGTCCGCCACCTTCTCAGTGATGTCGGGCAACAGCTGCTTCAGCTCCTCCCGCTCAGTCTTCTCTGCTGCAGCTCCTTCTGTGCCTTCTGCAGCGTCGATCACCTTCTGCAGCACAGCTGAAAAACAGTCAAAATAAATCTACAAACCGAGTGATGGTGTGACACTATAATAAAATATACATTTTATTTAGTGCCATGCTGTCACTCACTCAGTATCCATGCATCTATCTGAAGAGATGTTAAATTATTTTGATGGCCATCCTAAACAAGTTACCACCAGCATTAAAAAAGTGTAGTTGGCATTAAAACAAAACATACAGTTCCCATGTCTTTCAGCAAAGTAATCTAGTTCTAGTCAACCCAGATGTCTTCCTCTTCAGTGAAAAAACAAAAACAAAAAACCAGCATCAGCAATCAATCATAAAGCCCAGCAGGACTGGAGTCTGAACAGATAAGACTGCTTACCCAGGCGGTTCTCGATGACCTTGATGGAGCTGTTGTAGTGCTCAATGGCCTGGCTGTACTCATCCATGTAGCACAGTGTTGTGGCCACGTGGTAGTGGCTCTCTGCCAGCAGGCGGCTGTGGGGGGGCAGGTGCTTCAGCTGCAGGGCCAGGCACTCCTGGAAGTCTTCCAGCGCCTGGGGGTAGTTACCTAGGAAAGAACAGGGCTGGCCGGTCAGGCTGTGTGCATGCAGGGGCAAGTCATGTCTATAGGGTGTTGAGGGGAATTGAATATAAAAGTAATTTGATGAGCATATGTTATGCATAGCCTGGCAATGCTGGAAGGTGACAACTGCCATGTCAGAAGATTTTAAACTTGTCAAGAAAGAGGACCACTTAAGGACAAAACAAAAATAATAAGTGCTTTTAACTGATCCTGCAGCAGGGTATATTACAGAGCACAATGGTGAAAGGCTCTAGTTGAACTTACCGGACTCTGCACTGACTTCTCCAAGTTTCAGGTAGGCCTGTGCGGCCATAAGCTGATCCTCCTCATTCTCTTTTCTGTTTAAAATAAATGAAGATTGCCATCAATGTGTGGCAGAAAACTGGTCAATGAAGGCAAAAAACAAACAAAACCATGGCAGCTAACATTTGTCAAGATCGGCAAGTTTCGTGAACTGAAGCTGAGCAGGGAATCTTTACCTTTTGTAGATGAATTTAGCGACCTCCAGCATCTCCCATGCCAACTGCAAATTCCCAACATCCTCCTCTTCCTGTAAAATACAGAAGACATTTTTCTAAAGCAATCACCACAACTCAAATGTAGGTGAGTGAGTCAAGGAGAGAACATACCTGGTCGTTAGCATTCGCTTCATCCTCGTCATAATCGTCGTCGTCATCGTCTGAGAAAGCCAGGACACTACAATTAGTACAATTTTGCCAATGGGTACAGAAAAGCAAGCGCATAATACCATAGAGCAAAAGGGCAGTTGGACCAATGCAGTAATAAACTAGACATTCCCCTCATGTGAAATTCAAACCACTGTGCACCGTCTCATACTTTCCAACACCAGATTACTGTGAAAGATTCCATAAAACTCCACCCTAATAATGTGCTGCATGTAAAGATATATTGCCTTCTCCGCTATCAGCATCCTGCTCAGCTTCGGCCTTGTCATTCTCTTCTGTAGCAACCACCGTCTTGTCAGAGTCAGTGCCGTCCTTGCTTGGAGAACCAGTGGGACAGTCACCTGCACCAGTCACAGGAGCGACTGGACTCCGCTCGACTCTATTCCCTTTCACCTCCGAGACTACAGTGGGCTCAACAACACCGATGGGAGAGCCTGGACCCTTCTCTGATCCATTGCCATTAGGCTCTGGGGTTTCAACTACATTCTTGCCCACCTCTGCAACAACCTTTGACACAGCTGTGGAATCAGAGTCCTCTGGCTTTTTGTCTTCAGCCATGGCCTCATACACCTGCCTTCGCAGCTCATCCCTGGTTTTCTCTGGTTCAGAGAAGAACAC
>OMNR01099767.1:1649-15054 GCA_900303205.1 Mora moro
GGGAGGAAGACACACACACACACACACACACACACACACACACACACACACACACACAGAGAGAGAGAGAGAGAGAGACAGAGAGAGAGAGAGAGAGAGAGAGAGAGAGAGACAGAGAGACACAGAGAGAGAAAGAGAGAGAGAGAGAGAGAGAGTGAGAGAGACAGAGAACGAGGAAGAGACGGAGAGTGAGAAAGAAACAGGAAGTGAGAGAGAGACCAAGAAAGACAAGATACCAAGAGAGATGCCCCTTACTCCCTCGGTGTCACCGTTCTGTGGTTGCCAACTCACCAGCAGACAAACAACAGAAAAACAAATGTGCTAAGTGTATGAAACGTCCTAATATGTCCTAAAATGTATATAAAAAAACCCTGGCACAAATAATATATATATATACACAGTATATGTCTTATATGTTTTTTTATATTAGTCCTTATATAAGAAAAAGGACAAAATGCGTCATAGCGTGCGCATATAACAATTACACACAGGCACAGTTCCAAGAGTGCGAAAGCTGGCAAAATACAAAAGTCAGCGGTTAAATAATAACCAGGAACAACAGGTGGTGGTTGTACAGGTTGGCTTGAAGTTAAACTATGATGGGACTGCTGGTGATTTTCTTCCAGGGCCAATGCGGAGAAAACTTCACATACGATGTCTACTTACTTTACTTCAGGTTATGAATCTCAGTCAACAACGGAGTTAAAGTAGTAGCAATGATTTAAAGATTTATTTCAACACACACAAGTCCAGACAAATCGAGGTGGTCCATGGAGCATCTGATTAAAACACAATCTGCAACCCGGTTGTAAAACAACTCTTCTGCCCTCAATCTCACCCTTGTTCTACGATAATCTTCACCAGGTTCTGCACAATGCCATCTTCTAGACCGGTGTGCCTCACACATCTGTATTCGAAGACTTCCTAGCTACAAAGATAACCCTATATTTATGTGGCAGCCCGTCCTAAACATCCCAGGTAATCTTATATTTATGCGGCAGTTGTCCTAAACATCCCTCGCTGAAGGTGTTTTTCCTCTGGTGGGCCACCATGGAGACTTGTTTTGCATATGGACCAAGATCCTGCCTCGCCACATTCCTCAGTGCCCACAGCACCAGCTCATACACAATAGTTCCCTGTTGATAACATCATATAGTTATAGCATGAACATTTTAACGCAAAGAATACCCTTTAAATGATTATTATTAATTATTAATGATTATAATTAACTGGTTTATATCCTAGATATTATTTGTTACCATTATCAGGTCCAAAAATATGGTATAATGCAAGGTCACTATGACTTTATTCTATGACAGTACTTTATTCTAAAAATATCCCACAGGACCTCAGATTCTGACACAGTATGTTCTAGTCGGTGCTTCAGATGGTACTACAGATTTGTTGTGCTCCCGGTAGTTGGCGCCGCTCTCAGACACATCTTGCACCTCACAGCGGAAGTTTATCAGATCTCTGATAGCCAAAGCACTTCCACACAACTGGAGGTAGGTTCGCCAACGTTTAGTGGCTGACCCGACGTCAAAACTGAATGTGTTATAGCAGCGTAGTGCTACTGTGGTGGTGTATTAAAAAATAATCACACATCTCAATAGCAGTTTACATAGTTTGAAAGGAGTTTTTTGAAAAGATATTGGATATTCAACAGATATTCACGCTCTGAACTAAAGACGCGATCACCGGCATGAGTCAAAGTATGTGTAGCGGTGTATACCTGCCCAGGAGACGAGGCTTCCACACAAAGCCGTCAGGCAGCAGCGAGCCATCGTTTGGTCAATATTTCTACACAATAGGTGAATTACAAAGTACCCCTGCCCTAAACAATAGCCTAACTAAAACCTAATCTCTGTGGCCAGTGAAGCTCCGGTGTGGGTATAACGCACATAGACTGTATAAAATACAGGTTAAACTGACTTTCCGTATGTGTACTTTGGCGGAAACCCTCGTGGACTAAAAAAGAAAGCAAACAAAACGAGTTAACACGAGTACTCATCAAGATTTGGACGCGTATTCGATGAGAGTTTTTGTCGGTATTTCTTGCAGCCCTAGCCTGGCGTCACGCACTGACGTAGCCTATTGTATTCTGTTGTAGCGCATTGTGCTGAATCAGCGGCTGACGCTCTAAATAATGTATATCGAAAATTATTCACGCGATTCATATTGATATTGATTCATCGTCTACCACTAGCACAGACCAAACATTATACTAAATGTAGACTCGCACAGCCAGAGGACAAACTGTACAGAATTGTACTAGTTACAATATTTGCACACATGACACTACTTCTCTGTGTGTGTGATATTAGTCCGAATATGTATTCAGTCAAATTTTTCAGATATCGTATTGCTTCTGTTATTCATACCCTTAAAACCCATTTTGGTTTTAAGGGTATAATATTCCAAAAAGGGAGTATGAGGAAGGCAGAGGTTACTAGGGTAACACAGGATCGCCTAGTGGTAATAAGACTCCCAGCCGAAAGGTTCTGGGTTCAAACCCCAATCTACCGCTGAGCAGACAAGATAAAAGCGTCTGCTAAATTTAATTATTGTTGGCTTGTTATCGTGTCACATTTGAAAGATCAATTACGGCAACAGACACGTCCTGTGGTTGTTTAGCCGATATGCATGAGGATTGTGGGAATTGTAGTTAAACACACACAAGCACACACACACACACACACACACACACACACACACACACAGCTGTTGGCCCTCCGACAAAACCTAGCGTGCCAACGCATGCCATCCAGCTTTAAATCACCAACATTATACAAAAGGGTTGAGGATGTTTTGGAGTTTACCGCAGAGACCCACTAAAGTGTTGACAAATGAGGAGTGTGCACTGGCTCTGGCAAGATGACTGCAATGAATGTTGTTTTGCAGTTGCATTTGAAAGATGGAGCCCAGGAGGACATTTTCTCCTGGACAGGTAAGCACTGAGCTTCAGCTAATGTTAGCTTATATCTGAGTGACCGTAAACATAGCCAGCCATGCATCTAGCTTACATTGGCAGAGTCCACATGATTTGCAAACAATAAATAAATTGCAAACATATACATTAGCTGATCAACCCACAGTGTAAGACTCGTCGTCGCTTGTCAAAATAGAATAATTGCGTCTCAAAAAAGAATGCGCTCGGTTCAGTGTCCTCAACCTGGCAACCTGTTTGAGCTTCGAGTCTGGGAAGGAGGGGGCGGGCGAGAGACAACTCTCTCCAATATTGTGAATTTGGACTGCAGTACCCATTTTAAACCCATTAAACCCATTGCTACATATAGCTCCTTTAAGAGTGGTCAAAGGGCCTACTTTCTGCATACCCCGTGGAGTTACGCAATCACAGAGATGTATTTTGGAAGTGTGTATGCACGCGTCTGTGTGCGTGCGTGTGTGTGTGTGTCTTAAATGTGCCTTAAATTCTCTTGGGCAGACAGACGGTGACGGTGGTCATCCCCGGGGAAGTAGGACAACAAATTAACCTTATGCTAACTTGATCAGCATTCCTTCTCCAGCTCCAAGTCCATGCTAAATATCATTCAGCACAGTGGAAAATATTTGGCAAAAAATAAAATCAAACAAACAACCGAGACCATCGGTGGTTAAAGGAAACGTGCGATAGAATAGATGACAAAAGAGAGAGAAAGCGATTGGAAAACACAAAATGAAGGAAAATGGCGAGACTGAATGGGAAGAGAACGATTTTGTCCGATGTGATGCAGGCAGCCTTTGTTTCCACATGCTCTGTGAGCTTCTACTAATTGGACCATTATCCAAAACAAACCAAAAGACCCGACTCGTTTTTTTTACATTGGTTCTTCAAACTAAAGATTCTAGGCCATGTCCTTCCTGCTATTTTATGCACACCTAAAGCATAGCTAACAACCCATAAGTTATATTAAGACACACACACTCACACATGACACACCCTGGGACCTGAGGCGAGAAGGAGTATTTTTGCGTAGACAAAGACACTAAAATATCACACATTTTTAATACATGATAATACATGTCGCCCAGCCCTACACTATAGTATGAAACGGCATTGCTTTCAATTCATTTTTCGATGACTGCAACAGTGTTAGCTTGGCTAGCTAGTAAGCTGGCTAGCTTATACATGTTGAGTGACTGCACAGCACCTGGAGGTGGGGAGACAGAAGACAACGGTCTCTGCTGTTTTGATGTTAGGAGGCATGAGGGCATCCTCCAAGGCTAACAAAGCCTCAGTGGGACAGCATCTACAGTGCGAAACACTCAAGGCCGACTTACCCTCCGTGACACAAAGACACCGTTCAGCAACGAGCATCATTGTCTTGCACTGCCAACAGTGACTAGATTCAGAGGGTGATGGCATACAGTTCTCAAACACACATGCACGCACGCACGCACGCACGCACGCACGCACACACACACACCATTTTCTCATCAGCACCAATTAACGGCAGCCTTAAACCGCAGTATAAATTAAATTACGTCTCTCCGATTGCCAGAGTACCTGAAACAATGTGGTAAGCAGTTTTAAAAAGGGGAACCATCTCAGCCTTCCAAAAAGCTTTTGGCTGACGTTAGGGCCTTAAAAGCTAAGTGAAGACGACAACAAGCCTTCCTCAATGAGTCTATTCCTATTGGCAGATGCCGAGAGGCTGGGCAAGAGGTCGTCTCGGGTTCTAGCAATCGGCTGTTCCTTCGCCAGTGGCATATACCTGGCATTTGCAAAGGCCTTATGCTACATCTCAAAAAGTAGGACTTGTTGCCAATGTGTTGTTCCAAATTTTAAAAAAAGCATGGCGTTTGCTTTCATAGGATTGTATTCAGCCGTATAACGGATGTATTGGATGTGTTTTTTGTGTATTTTAAAAAGCTGGTAAAAACACAAAGCAAGTGAGATTAAAGGACACCAGTTACAAAATAGCTAATTTTCCTTATCTGTTGGTTTGTCTGTTTCTACAAGGACGCTACGTGTCCACGCTACAAGGATATGAGCTGTGTTGGATGATTGGGTCTTTTGTTATGTATAATCCATGACGTCATCATGGTCAGATGAGGTGAACTTCCAAGACTTGCAATGCAAAAACCATATAGACAAAATGCCACGCACATAAACAGGCAGACGCATCACATGATCGCACAGTCAATGGTATTATCTGTTTACTCTCCCTGTGAGGTTGCATGTCACGGTTTGAAACAAAAACTAACCAACCAAACAAACTCCCAACTGAAATTAATTCCACAAGCGAGTGCTATGTATTCATGAACAGCGCTGCGCTCACTCCCTGACTCTGAGCGCTGAACTGAGGAGTTTTCTGCACTCAGCCCAGGGAGACAGACGTGTCAACAGGGGGAGACATTCAGAGTTTATCTGTGAGGTGCTGTTCGTCTCCAAAGTGTTTTAGAGCTAGGCCCTAATCGACCGGCCAATTCAGGAACGGATGGAGCTCGGGAAAACGCGGAAAACAGACTCAGTTTTAAACAAAAGAGGCACATATTGGGTGTATTTAATTAGTCAGGTCCTCCGGTGACAATGTCTCCATCTGAGTTATTCCTGAAATGTGCTGAAAGACTCCAACTGAGCAGCTTGGACAAAGCACTGCTGTCTGCTTGAAAATGTTTTCAGTTAACAGGCGCACATTCCCAGATGTTTGCTTGTCCCATACAAAATAAAACGGATCTATTCAGTGGATTCATTATTTGAGCAGTAATAAATGTCATGCCGATTGGAAAAGGTAAAATGAAACACTCGGGCCACATTGACATATGTCGCAATACCTTAAAGGGATACGTGATACGTACAAATACGTGAATTGGCGTTTGCCTGTCTTACCCACAGTTAGAATCTACAGTTAGATTCCAGATTGATCATTGCGAGGGGGGTTTGCTGGGTTAGCATTTGCTTTCCTTTACCCGTTTCCATTGACTTGCAGCATTACAGTAGCCTAGCTCTTTGTGTTCATGTGAGGGGAATACACTTTTAATTACTTTCCAAAGATTTCCAATGTGTTCAGAATAGTCTATTCAAAACGAGTGCCAGGTAACAGCACAACAAGATTGTAGTTTGTCTACAAACACACAAATAATTTGACAATATTTTCGGTGCTGTGATTATTAGCGTCACTGAGCTTGAAAACACTAGATTACCTTCCGCCTACCCAGCCAGAAGCAGCTGATAATATCCCTCCACGTAGACTACCCAGCCAGAAGCAGCTGATAATGTCCCTCCACGTAGACTACCCAGCCAGAAGCAGCTGATAATGTCCCTCCACGTAGACTACCCAGCCAGAAGCAGCTGATAATGTCCCTCCACGTAGACTACCCAGCCAGGAGCAGCTGATAATGTCCCTCCACGTAGACTACCCAGCCAGGAGCAGCTGATAATATCCCTCCACGTAGACTACCCAGCCAGAAGCAGCTGATAATGTCCCTCCACGTAGACTACCCAGCCAGAAGCAGCTGATAATGTCCCTCCACGTAGACTACCCAGCCAGAAGCAGCTGATAATGTCCCTCCACGTAGACTACCCAGCCAGAAGCAGCTGATAATGTCCCTCCACGTAGACTACCCAGCCAGAAGCAGCTGATAATGTCCCTCCACGTAGACTACCCAGCCAGAAGCAGCTGATAATGTCCCTCCGAGTAGACTACCCAGCCAGAAGCAGCTGATAATGTCCCTCCGAGTAGACTAACCAGCCAGAAGCAGCTGATAATATAATTGCGCCAGCGGAGCATCACACATAGCCTAATAATCACAGCCCGGAAAATAGCGCCGTGTATGATCAATTTGGAATTATACAACTCGTCTAACTCTGGGTAAGACAGACATATGCCAATTTACAGATTTGTCGCCGTATCCCTTTAACAGTCATACCCATTCGTTTTGGGATCGTCAAACCAACAAAAATGTAAACGTAAACAAGGTGCTTTGTTACGTTTACAATTTGTTACTCTTAAGTTTGCATGAATCCATCATCTGTAGCAAAATCCATCACATCCGACTGCTTATATTCTTAGACGATAAATCCCGACCGCAAGTTGCAGACCCAAGCATGTGCTCTTTCAGTTCACACCCATTCAGACCACAACACAGGATGACTCAGTGAAAAGGAATATGTATTCACAAGACAGCGCACTCGGCCTTTTTTGTTTTAAAAAACACTTTTGTGTCGGGAAGCAGGAAGTCCAAAAACTAAGGAAACACGCAAACGTCCTGTTGTTGGGTTTGAACAATATTTGAAGTGTTAGGCACGGGAAAAACTCCAAAACTGCTGAGGTCTCTATGACTTGACATACAAAAACAGCTAGGCGAGCTAAAGAAAAATTATAATGATAACATACTTTTTATTTTAAGCAGACAACCTTTTTTACTTTGGAAATTAAGTACACAGCAGCTTGTGCCGCTGTTGACACTGTATGTCCAAAAAATATAATTATAATTCAAAAACAAAACACACCCCTCGTGAGCTTCAGATTCTTCAGCATGGATTTAGCACATTTTTGAATAACTCTATTGTTGTTTGCTTGGCCAGCAGATCATTTGCAAAATAGCACGCCCCTCACATTTCAAACAACCTGGTTGTTTTCTGACAGAGATAATGAAGATCTACAATGAATGAATGAAGTGTTTCTCATTAGTCCATATCCATCCACAAATAGACCACATTACCCAAGCAGGGTTTTCAAATATAGAGCATCACAGCCTCGTCATTTTCTTACAGCTGTTAGAAGGAGTAGGGGTGCATTTATAATTTATATTTGTCATAGAGTAGAGGAATGAACTCTGGGGCTGTTTCCGACCTCTTTTGGCTTGTTATCATCACGGTGTATACAACTTCTGCTAAGTGCGTCACTTACAGTAGACAATGTTATAGCTTCCACAAACCCGTAGAGTTCAGTTGAAATACGGTAATTACACAAACCGGATGTGTACATACACAGGCCAATACACTTGCACAAATACATCTCACCAACCGTAGTGTCCTGCCGGACATCCCCCCTGGAAGGAACTTAGTGGTGTGATTGTTAGATAACAGAGCTAGCTCTTGTTAGCAGCAGACCTACTTAACACCTGCCTCACAGAGGCCCACAGACAGATAGATAGACTGAGTGACAGACAGACAGACAGACAGACAGAGTGAGTGAGCGGAAAACGCCAGCCAGTCGGATTACAAAGCATGTCAGGGAAGCATGACATAATGCTATACCAGGGTGATCCCCCATCTCATCTAAAACGCCCTTCCTAAGGGTTTTGCTGGATACAAGCCATTACACACACACACACACACACACACACACACTCAGCAGAGGCACTCCTCTGGGCAATGGACGATAGTGTTGTTCAGGACCCTTTTAACACTCAAACGAGTGTGTTGCTGACTCTGCTGTGAAAGTGTGAAACCACAGTTAACAGGCTACGATATGCACAACATGTGATGTCTTGACAAGCTGATGGCTTCAAAAATTACAGCTAAACAGATTCCTGTTGAGCATTGAATGTCTGTCAATAATGCCATGATTACAGTGAAGAGATAAGTGGTGCAATACTAATAGGGAAATACTTAAGTATGGGTGTGAGGGTAAATAACATGATGTAACCAAATACTTTTAGGTGTGCTGTTGGGAGCTCATTGGATGCTTGAACCCGACCAACCAACAGCTTTATGGGCAACAAAGGAGTGAAATAAATCATTGTTGAATTAGGTTGGGGTGGGAGTCTGTCGTTAGGCCCAACTATAGAATGCCTCCAAGGAAAACAAATTTAATTGTAACTGAAAACTTCAAATCAACCGAAGGAACAAGATAATATGTTGTTAGCTGGATAGTTTGAAGTAGACAGAATACATAAACGTGTGGCTCACCAGAGCGTGTGTTGTCGTCTGTCATTTGATTTTTACATTTGAAAATGTACGGTTGAGAAAGTGAAGATGAAGACGGTACAGTTAGAAAACAACGAGAAAAAACGACACTTTTACTTATATCTGCTCTATTACGATAGTTTTTCTTTTCCAAGACACGCGGCACTGAGAACTGACTCGATGGGGGGGGAAACAAAATACATGTCTGACACACTATGAAGAACAGTGTTGACAACCACTGGATCCACACAATGACTCAAAACATTTGCCAAAGCCCTCCTAAAGCCCTGTGGCAGGCCTACGCTATATGACCACGAGGTTTTTGATAGACCTTTGGTTACAACACTGACACTATACACTATACTGCAATCATATGCCGCACAGCACAACATCTGTAGTGTCGGTTGAAACCAGTGTTGGTTGAAATATAATCGCAGGGTTTACATAGCAGTAGTACATTGTGTGTGCGTGTGTGTTTTTAAGGGGTGTATTCACCGCACACTACGTGCGGTTGAGCACATTCAAACTACGCCAATGTTCCCTCGCCAAAAGAAAAATAAAGAAAAAAATAAGAGAAGAGTACAGGGCACGGCAACCACACACCGTATCCTACTGATATGAAAAATAACAACAACAAAAAACCAAAAAGTAATGGAAACCCATTCCTTCCACTGTTAAGCCAACTCATCTCCTCTGGGTACAGGGGGCTGGGCGCTGCTGAGCTCAGTGTGCAATCGCTCGACTATTTCACCCTGCACCTTCATCACTATGCGGTGACGTAATCGGTGGCCGTGACAGGCCCCCGGTTTATTTATTCCCCTGAAGGGCAAGGGTAGGCGCACCTCGAGAGGAGAGACTACGT
The DNA here is from genome assembly GCA_900303205.1 of Mora moro. Lineage (NCBI taxonomy): Eukaryota > Metazoa > Chordata > Actinopteri > Gadiformes > Moridae > Mora > Mora moro. The sequence continues at coordinate 11,369 of OMNR01099767.1, forward strand.
CTATACCGTAGTCTCGTACCGACACCCTGTAGGACGTGCATGCGTGTGCATGTATTTGCTCGGGGTTTTCTGGATGGGATGTTCTTGCGACTAGTTTCTAGTTTCTGACTAGTGTTTCGTTGCATGCCCCGACAGGGAAAGCGTCATCTGTGAACTGTTCGGAGTTTGTTTTCCTCAGAGGCAATTAGTGAAACAAACACAGACTGCTGTAAAGTTTGTTCCAATATTGCCTTTGATGTGTTGCTATGTAATACAAGCAAACATGGCATTTGACATTTCTGACAAGCATTCGTTTTAGGAGCCTCAGCTCATACTTCTCAAGGATACGGAAATAGGTTAAAGACATTAACTGCTGCAGATTAACTCACAATCATAGTAGTAACTATATTGTACCTAGTAAGCACACTCTTTCTGGTCACATGCAATCTACAGTGCTTCCCATTCAATAGTACACACACACACACACACACACACACAATTCAAATCGGCCTCAGTAGCTCTCAGCCTTATGTAATACTGATGATTTCATAGGGGCATGGCATTCCATGACTTAACATGTAAGTAATTTGTCAAATATGTCCAACAAGACTTTGTTACAGTCGGCTTTACAGTTTTACAGTTTTTACAGCCTTACAGTACACTTTACACTTTTCAATTGGACAGACATTGGAAAGGTGGTGGTGGAGTTGGGGGGGTAGAGGGAGGTGTTGTGTTAGAAATAGGTTTTAACACACCACTGCCTCCCTGAGCGTTGGCCAACACTGACAGCGGAGATACTGTTTGTCTGGTGGTTTCCATACCTAATCTGACTGTGGCCTTGAAGAGGGGAGACCTGCTGCTGCTTAAAATGGCAAGGCTGGGTGACCTTTCTCCACTCAGAGGAGCCATCCATTGCAAGTACACCGGGCTCTTGTGACAATGTCTCGGAGAAGATTGGCTGGCAAACGCTATGGGGCATTTACATTTACTATTGAGTGAAGATAATAATACAACAAAAATGCTGTTGGTGTTACGGTATTGAGTATGTGCAGTCAGACAGGTTTTATTACAGCACAAAGGGGTATGGTATGTCGTATAATGTAACTTAAAACCAGACACACATCACACCCTTCACACAGACAGGTAGACATGTACACAAACGCACTTGTTTGCTGATGGCACATTACATGTGTGCGGCACGCACAGGCCTGCAGCACACACTAGTTATAAACAAACAAACGATGAAAACAACAACGCTCAACCCCAAAATAGAAACAGCTTTCGCTCCGCAGCTCCGTCTTAACGCTGAACACGGACCGGACTGTTCCGTCAGCTCAGCCGCCGTGTGTAACAACCACCGCATTACAAAACAACACATTACCTGCTCCTTTTGAGATAACGCCGCCTTAACGGGGGGGTCAACCTCCGGGGAAATGGAACAGCTACCGCCGCCCAATGCCGAGCAGAATCTCCTGAATCGGATTAACGAGGAGCCGAGGAGCCAACTAGTCAGAGCAGCGCAATAGCTCCTCAGACTGCCCGATGCCCCATGTCTATTACGCGTCTCCCAGACGTCGTCGAAGTGCCAACGTTAGACCCGCCGTAAGCATTTACTGTACACGCGTGTCTGTCGCCGTATGGCCAGCGGTAGGTATACAATCAGCAGCAGCAGCAGCAGCAGCAGCAGGCAGTCAGGTTGTAGCAAAGTATAAATTGAGGAAACCATCAACTGCTAATGCCTGTGCTGGTAGACTTGACAGGAGAACTGTGTACAAAGAATCCTCGTCAGGCTCGTTTTTTTGCAGGGCGCACGACGTCCAGCCGTCCGCCTGGTACACAGACACAGTGAGACGAGATACGCGATCATGTTGCAAACAACAACAACAACAAAAAAAAATCGGTGGGCGGTGTGTTTACCTCTACACCGTCCCTACTGCTGGTTTCCTCGGTGGGGAATCAGCTGCTTCGCACTGGAGGGACGCCATTTGTCTGAGAGTGCGTTGCTCTGTCCCTCGTGTTGTTCTGTGGCGCGGCTGCTGCCAGAACCCACCAGCCTCGGGTTTCATGAACAGGAGCGCCCCCCGCTGGTCAAATAGCGCTATCATGCCAATATCACCATGTTTTCATATATATACAGTATGTATATATATATATAAATGCAATGGGAAAAAAACTATGGGCATACAATTCTAACTATCATGTTATATATATCTCTATCGTCTTATTATAGTGACTTCACTTGGTTGATATGACTCTATATGCCATATGGTCTCCTAAAATAATTACATGTGTTTGTGTACTTGAATCAAATCATCTTTATTTGTGTAATCAAATTTTTCACATCCATCATACTGTACAGGCTTACATAATAAACAAACTTATTTACAATGCAAATACTTATATTAAAAAAATACTTATTATACATATTTTTAGTAGCTCAAATACAGCTGCTGTCATTAAAGATTTATATTAGATTTTTTGATTTTATTTGATTTGATTGGATACATTTTTAGACACACAGAAATACACAAGCCCACACATATAAATAAACACGAAAAAGCGCAACTTATTCTCCTTATTCCACAGCTTATTCTCAATCACCACTCAAGCTTCATGTCTGCTTTGCTCCACACGTATTTCCCTCCTCTCTTCAAAAACATCTTCTCATCGAAGCCACTAAAGCGAATGGCCTCTCGAACGCCAACGTCCAGGATGGACATAGAGGGGTCCTTCCTCCCCTCTCTGCAGTCCAGGAACCGCATCTACAACGAGAGGGGGAACACAACGTGTGTTTAAAGCTCGTCAGACAACATCCGTTAGATATCAGTTCATTGCTTTCTATGAAGAAAAAAATAAAAACATTTGAACATCAATGTGTTCATTCACCTTAAGTGTAGATATATATATATCTATATATATACACACCAAGTGTCATGATCTTACATACTGAAGACTAGATATTCTTTACACTTTCCATCAATACACTGATAATTGAAAGGATGTCAGACGATAACATGACAATAGTAATAATAGATCACACCATTTTCTCTTCAACAAAGACTGAATGATAATATAATATAATATAATATAATATAATATAATATAATTGAATTGAATTGAATTGAATTGAATTGAATTGAATTGAATTGAAGTCATTTAAGTACTTACATATTCATCCAGGATGAGGTATGAATCCCGCATCTTAAATAGACAAAAATAACAAGATTTTAAAATAGGACGACATAACTGTAGAGCTGTATGAAATCTGATTTAATTTAATTAAATGTAATTGTATTTAATTTAATTTAATTGTATTTGTAGTGTAAAATAATGGTGGTGGAAAATAACATCGCATTCACACTATGTGTTAAAGGTGAAAACACGAACACAGCCGTGCTATACACCTGTTCCTACTCGAGGTTCATACCTTCTGATTGGACTCGGGTACGAGGAAGGTGACGCTGCTATGCCGATCCAGGAAGTCCTGGAACTGCTCGGGGCTGATCACAAACCTCTCTGCCTCCCGCAAGGCATCCTCCCCTGCATTCTCCCCATAGATCAGCAGGCACTGGAAGACCTGAACGCACAACACTACAGTCAATACACACACACACACACACACACACACACACACTTTTCCCAGGGACTGAGAGCCCATGCATACAGTAAGGCCAAGCTATGGACAGCCAAGTCAACTCTTGACTGGT
>OMNR01099811.1:7896-22000 GCA_900303205.1 Mora moro
AGTTACTATTTTCTATCAATTAAAAAAATGGCATTCGCAGTAAGTTACTGGTGAACGACCCAATTGTGGAGAATCTCGATTAAAACGTGTGGCCCATCTTAACGAGTCGACGGACGCCACTAACTGGGGTAACAGTTTGAACATTACTACTGGACCTGCGCATCATCCAGTAGGGTGGTACTACTACAACCAAACACTGTCAATGGCAGTAATGACACGCCTGAATGCCGGGGCGCCCAGGGCAACAAGGTAAGAGGTGATCGCGTTGTTTGCTGGAAATTGCTGCCCGATAACGAAATGCCAAGTCAGGAACAACGAGGTGTGTGTAAAAGCGGCCCCAAAGCCAAGTTGACAGGGTATAGTCAACATAAAGATGTTACTGTACCGCCCCTGGAACCAACGCTGACGTTAGCTCCTGCCTGTTTATTATCTACACATCTAGCTAACTAGATACCTTCGCTAGGGTTCACTAAAGCAGATGTGAGTACAATGAAACGCACACACAAACACACACGCACACGTCCCAGTTACGACGCACACAGTGGACTCATACACATACACAGCGCAACGATGGATAATTATTAATGACATAACCGCAGTTCGTTTGACAACCGGTGGTGGCTAACAAGTGTTCAGCTAGCATGCCTGGGCTAGGAAAACGCTGAAGTTAGTTGGCTTGTGACTTACTGCTGGTCATCCTCCGAAAGTCCCGGCGCTTCTTCGGGATTCTCCGCTGGCACATCTTCGGGCAGTGGTTTGATGTTTGTCTCGTTGTTCTTGTTTTTCAGGATACCTTTAATCGGCCGTGGCGCTGCCATTCCACACGCTGTGTGACTGCCGCCGGTTTCTCAAAGTGGGCAGTTGTCTCGTAGCAATTTCTTAAAAGAGCGCAATCGCTTAAGGCTTAATGCTTTTTTTTTTTTTACTACCTTAAACCGAGGGCCAGTTACGTTTTATATGTACCCTTCCTCATAACTCTACGCTCTTGTACAAACTTGAGAGTAATCTATCATTCCGCTGTGCACACATTGACAGTCTGCACATCATACGCATACAACTGCCAAGCAAGGCACCACCTTCGTGTGGCTCTGTCTTCGTGAACTCATACTCTCGCGAGAAGTCACTGATGTTATGTATTGGCCCATAAAAGACGCCATATTTAACGGGTCAAAAATATAATTGTGCGTTCATAGAAATGCCTGGTACTGGTAACCCATACACATGTGTGCAGAACAAAATAATAGATTGCTCAAAACATATACATTTAGATTTATTTTATTTATAAGTACACAAGTTATATCACATATGGCAAGTCCTTATTGACCTTTGTCAAACCAAGTTTTAGCCTACCCTTTTGTACAGTCTATGGTTATGTTAATATGAAATGCATATATATTAATATGAAATACATATAATAGGGATAGGAAAACACAACACAAAAATAACATTTGGCCTATCTCTGAAAGCCAGTCTCAATACAGTTTTCTAAAACAAATTGTCTATGGTTTACCATGCAACAAATGGAAGTGCCACTTTAGTCAGGCATCACATGATGAATACAGCTAGGGAACAATGCTTCCTCCTGTGAATGTCTAGGCCATTCTCTGGACACACCTGCGGGCCAAGGAACGAGCCACGCCTAGCTGCTGCAGCCAGGATTTCTCTGTAAATGTACTTTAGCACAAAGAAAAATACATGTCACATGAAAATACAAATTGTATAGCCATATCATTGTACAAAAAAGAATAATAGAAAACAACCAATAGTGGTTATATAATGTGCCTATAATGTATTCATAATAGACAGACCTGCCAATGGCCAGCCAGTAAATGGCATTTTCCTTGGGGGTGCGGTTGCCACTGGGATGAGAGGTATTAAGCATGAGGGGGTTTTCCTGTGCATAGAGATGAAGCGGCCTTTGATTGCTGCCATGTGTGATGGGTGGCAGCAATGCCCTGCCTCCCCGCGGATCTCTATCCCCGTCATCCCTGCTTTCACCTGAAAAGGCACCTCTCTTTCTACAATGTCTTCGTTTTCTCTGTGTTTTTTTGCATCCGACATCGCTGGCAGGACACAGGCTCGGCAGCTGCAGGTTGTCTCTCCCTGGTGGCCGTCCGGAGAGTAGACGTGATCCCGTGGGAGGTCGCAAATATTTGGCTCCAATCCTTCTTGGTACTTTGGTCTCATCTCTAACAGGTTTGGAGGACATTTTTGACTCTGTGAAGCCATCCACCAGCACTGTGTCTCCGACCCTGGCTTTAATGGAAGCCCTTGTTGTATGCACTCTCTTGGATGCTGCTCTTGTTTGTCCTACCTTCACCCAGGCTTTGATCTGGAGGTAGACGTGCATGGGCACACACATTTTTGGCAGGGAAATCACTGAGTAGAGCTTGCTGATTAAGTAACACACACATTCTTTGTGGCCGTGCTGGATGGCAATCTGCAAGAGGCTGCGGCCACAACGGTCTCTACAGGCCAAGGTCACGGGGTTGTTGCTGACGAAGAGTTTGAGGAGGAGGAGCTGCCCGCGCTCTGAGGCTATGTGGACGGGGCACTTGCTGCTGTCTGGGTGGGCAGTCTGGTGGCACCACAGACGATATGGATGGACCCCCACCGGCTGCTCGGGGCGTGCCCTCCTCTGCAGAAGCCAATCTGCTAGCTCCAGGTGGCCCAGGAAGGCAGCAATGTAGAGCGCCACCCGCAGTTGAAACCTACAATAGCAGAACATTGATTGTGATTGAAACCTATACCACAGCTCTTCAAATATATCTGACATTAGAGTACACTAGAGTATTCCATTATTGATACAAACCATGCTTAGCATTGTATTCTGGTTCACTTATACTACATGACCGGATATGTAGTACACTCTATGTAATAACATATTTCTGACCTCATCACAGCTTTCTCTTTTGATAGGTGGCATTGGATCGGCAATCTGTGACCTCGCACACAGCCCTGAATAAACTCCACCCACCCGTCCCATGTGTCCAATCGGAGAGTACTGCCTAAGATTAGAAAAAAGCACAAACCGTCTATATGAACAGAACATGCCAAAAATAATGTCAGTGGTGAATGACATATTTAAACGTTTTGTCTAGATGCACACCAAAGGATGACATAAATAATACACTTTATGATGATAAACCATAGTATTTGTGCATAGCATTACGATAATAAACCATAGTATTTGTGCATAGCACCTTTCAAAACAAAGTCTGCAAAGTGCATTAACATGAACAATCAAACAATTACTTAAAACACAAGGCAGGAAAACATTAACAAGAGAAGGATAGCTGGAGGGAGAGCAGCTATAGAAACGGATGTACCCAATTCTATGTCATAGTCGCTCAGTAGATTGCAGTCATAGAGTTCAACTCCGAGAGCTGTGCTCAGTCTGAAGGTGCTGACGGGAAGGCCCACTTGCAGGGAGATGATGGTTTTGAGCCTGGCTACAGACGTACTCAAGAGGAGCGTAGGTTCTATAACGGGAAACGTCTCTTGCGTCACTACGTTGAACACCTGTATCGTAGGTGTCTGTTTATTCTGAAAGAAAGGGTTGACATAGTTCAAAATCATTGGTTCAGCTATTAGAAAGGTTGCATTGTAACATAGAAAGCTTTGAGAAATACATTTTCTCAAGGTTTCTGATTACATGAACAATGTAACAATTTAACAATACGTTAAAAGCACTTAAACAGACAAATATTATATACAAATATTATTATGCAGCTTTTTTCAGAATTACAATAGTTAATTATAATAATTAGAATAACCTTTTCTTCATAGAAAGGAAATATTCATTCAAATATGAATTTCAAATGTTGTCTCATATTATTTTTTTTATTTTTTTATGTCCCTATGGTAATATTGGTAAGGGTAATACATTGTTGCTTGAATTGCTCTCTGCCTCTCTACCTCCGCATAAGCAGATGTTACAGTTGGCACACCGGAACAGTGTGTATGTATTAGCTTAGCATTTTTGTGGCACTGTTCTTGTTACTCTGTAGTAAAGTTTGGAGAACAATCAATATCCCCCCCCTCTCACACACACACACACACACACACATACACGTGAGTGTGTGATTCCTTACGCAAAGTTGCCTAGTGACAGTCTTGGCATCTGTCTGATGCTTTAAACCGGGGCCTTTTTGTCTTTGAATGACAGTTACAACACAAGGCGTCAACAGGATAAACTAAAGACTAACTCTCATAAACCCATTCCTTGAAAGCTGTTTCTCTCATGGGAACATGGGTTTCTCTCATGGGAACAACAGCCTACATCCAAAGACAGACAAATGTAGGTTGTCTAAAATGATTGTATTTAGTGTTTTAATTGTTACATTTTTATTCATTGTTGTAATTATTTAACCAGAAAATTCTCATGAGATTGGCTTCAGAATGTGTGGGATTGTAAAGGCTCTTAAGCTCTTGATATGGTGCGAAAAAATCTTCCATTTTTGTCCTTGCTAAAGTACCAATGATTAAATGCCTCCATGTGCTATGCTCCTGAGATAACAGTGGCTTAACCTTGCTGTGTGTGGGTGAGAGAACATAGTTTTCCACGCATACTAATGTTAGAGCTATTGCAGAAGAGTTTTACAACGTTTTACAATTCATATATGTTTTATAACAACACATTTTTCTTGAATACCAAGTATGTGCATAAACAACAATAAAAATAATGAGTATAATAAATTATAAACTTTGCATTAAGTGCAAGTCTAATTCTTGTCTTCATTGAACAACTTACATTTTGGCTTATTTTCTAGGCAAGCAGGGTTAGGGCTATCCTCTTACAACTTATTATAATTTGTAATAGATTCTATTCTTGTAACTACTATTATAAATCCATATGAAACTTACATTATTAAACTCTAACTTAAACTTTATTACTTTAAATACCTTAATCAGGCATCGAATAACAGCCCCAGGGCTGACACCCACGTCACCCAGAGCCCAGCTGTCTTGCAGAGATGCACCAGCGTAGTTTAACTCCAGAACCTGCTGGACCTCCTTGTCATTGACTAGTTGCAGAAGAAAATATGTCTAGGAAAAAAAATTGTGACAATCTTTAAAATATATATATAGTAAATTATTATGCATAGGCATTTCAATTGCTTTGTACACATTTTCTTTCTTTATAGTGCTTGCCAAATATATATATATTTTTAGAAATATAGCAAATATATTTAGTCAGAACGAAAAAAGTTAATGATGCAAACCAGTAAAATTAACAAACAAAGGAGATTCCAGAAGAGAACCCCTTTCAGAACTTTTATTACCTTCGCCATCTGCTTAACGGCCCCCACAGTCTGATCCGGAGAGACGTGGAAGGGCTCTCTGGAGTCTTCAAACGAGATGAAGATCCTCATGTCTGACAGCCATCCATTGATGCTTCCCCTCTGCCCCCTTCCCCTTCCCTGGTGCTCTGGTGAGACAGAGCAGTGTGTGAGGTTTATAAAGTTAGGGGCTGGGACGTTGCAGGAGGGTTGACCGGCGTCAGACCCTGTGGCATCTGTGTAGGGAGGGTCAATGGAAGGAAGTGGAACCAGCAGGACTGTTCATAATACATATAGAAACACAAAATCTGTACACGGTACACAACAAGCTTATTTCTTATTCTATTTTTGTACCTTCGTACATCTTGTACCTTCACCTGAAATTCCCTCCCGGATTAAGATTATTTTATTTCATATTATTTATATTCCTATATTTTCTATGTCTTCTATTTATATTTATATACCTTCCACCAGACAGACAGACAGGCAGACAGAGGGACAGACAGACAGACAGATCCGGAGGCTGCAGTTAGGTGCCTCTTGCTTGTTGCTTGTTTGAGAGTGATTTGAGCTACTGTTTGGTAGACCTACACAGTTCTGTCATAAAGTTATACAGTTACAGACAATTACAGTCAAGTACTAGTCTACATTTGACGTCTTGCAGTTGTAAGCTGTTGCAGGCATTATGTTTGAGTCCTGGCTGGGAGTTAACGGTTGCAATGTTTCTCAGGGATTTTTATTTATTTATCAGATTTTTGACTTTTATATGTTATTAATAATTGTTAACATAGATACATGGTAGCAAAATGTGGTTAAAAACTGCTAATTGGGAATGATGTCATTTAAATGTATTATTGTGTCGATTTTTAGTACAACATAATGGCATTTCAAATACAGCAAATGCTATTAATATCGTTTAAACAAAATACCTCTCTAGAGGGCGCTAGAGAATAGGCCAAGTGTATGTCTGTTTCAATGTAAAGGCTTTTTTGTGTAAACCACCTTAATTTTGTTCTCGTTCTCGTAGAATCTAGATGTACCTTTTTAATACTAATGAACACAAAACTACAATGAAATACGATCCCTTGGTGGAAACAGCTTTAGGGGTCTGGTACAGTGAATTCCTGACTGTAAATAGCAGTAGCTGGTTGTCGAGGGTGTCGTCACGTGGATATGTTTACGTCTGGGATATTACGTACTGGAAATGATTGACAGGCCGACTGTCCAATTGGAAATAAGTATTTGACCCGAGGCGTGTGTGATGGCGGAAGTTTGCGCCCCTACTCGAAAAGACTAGCGAGCGGATTATTGTTGACATTCTCTGGCGCACTGGCCTGCCTCTTAAACGGAATGAAGTTATCCCATGTCGTCGTAATTGTGCACTGTATTTCACACACGTAGCCAACGTCTGTTATGTCCACATTGGTCTCGTAGTCTGTAGAAAAGACACACCTCCTGACACATTAAAAAGGTAAGGATCTACGACGAGCCAGCTAGTTGGCCTAGCCACATGCTAACGCTACTGTTGAACGGTCCAGCTTCAGAATCGCTGCCGTGGTCTGCCAAGACACGGTGGTGGTTCTACCAAAGGCCCTGCGAAGCCACCAACATATGTCTTGTCATACGAACTGCCTCGGTCTCTTAGCGTTACACGGTGGTCTCGAATGTCCTCAACGTTGTACCAATTCGTGGCATTTATGTAACGGTCACAGTGGGATTCACTGAACTGTGTTTCACACAGAATGCCCATGCTGTTAATTGTGTCATTTGCTTGGTTCTTGCGTGGTCGGCAACTGTGCAGAATAAAAGGTGGTGTGAAACCCTCAAATGATATATTTAACACTGCCTCATGCCAGTAGCCGGTTGTCGTAGGGTGGGTTAGGTTATTCGGCATCTCTGTGCAGCTGCCATGAGTACCATTGCTTTTACTTCCCCCTTAATGCGATTTTCTCCCTTGTAAATTCCTAACATGAAGAAGTCATTACTTTGCACATTCTGTCGACACAGCTTCCCTTATCTTATCTGTATTGTTATTTTACAATGTCATTCTGATATGGTTCTTGTTTTAGGGATTAAAATCACAACAGAATAAGTTTGCCCCAAAGATATGTATATTGTTTTGTAGTTACATTGAACTGGGTGTGTGTTGATTATAATATAACATAGCATGTAGTTTATCATTAATAACCTTTTAATCATTTTGTGACTTGGTTGATTTGATATGTATGTGAAGCTGATGGAGCTTCTAACCCTATACATTGATGTTGGCCTATTACCAGACTGGCAATTAGGCCAAGCCCAAACCTCTGGCCAAGGTATATTGTAGTGTAGTCTGTTATATTCATGATCTGACCCAGAAAGGAATCTATACCTTTAAAAACACCACGTCATTGAGACATTCACTTTTTCTGCTGTAGTACTGTGTACTGTAGTGCTGTAGTATTCTAACACTATGACCCTAAGGGACATCATCATTGAATAAAAGTTATGCAGTGAATCTCATATCATACAGATGGGCTGTCAGTTGGAATGGTTGAATATTTGACTGAATGAATGTAAACATATGTTGCTGAAAGAAAAGGAAAAATGTGAACAAGAAGTGACAAGTTTGGTAAAACTTTAATTTTAAATCAATACAAAAACAAGGTAACATTGGAATTCAAAAGATGTCAACAGATGCATGGGAATTAGCCTATGTAGACTCATCTTGTTCTTTACACCAAAAACCAGGAATTGGACAACCCAGTAGTCTTTTTCTACGTAATTTAACACATAGATGTCCTATATAGTGTGCCCTAACATTCGGGGCAGGATACGCAGCATATAATTCATACTGAAGCTGATTTTATCTCACTTCAAAATGAATGCCTCAAGGGGTGCCAATTAAACCTGATTAACTTGTCAACTACTGTTATTTTAGTGTGAATACACACTCAGTGCATGAACAATGCAGTGCATTTTTCAACCAATTAAGCCTAATGCTTGAAGGTAAACATTTAAAAGGAACATGCAATGGACATTTTGCAATGGGCAACTGGTTTGCCCAGCTCTGAAAACTGACTTGATGCTTTTGGCTAATTGACCATGATATCAGTCTCACTGACTAGTATAAATAGAATAGTGGAGCATACAGCTAGCAATGTGGTGTCTGTTCCAACAGTGGACTTGATGATAATAAACCTATAGTTTATAATGGCTAGAGGACTACTTCTCTTTTGCTTACTAGTTACCAACATTGTTTAGATACACGTGTACAATGCTCAGGTACGCTAGGCTGCATACCTGGACCTATGTACTTTTGGAGGAAATGTACAGGAATGTACCACTTATTTTTCCTCTTCTCAATATTATGACCATAATATGACCATGCCCACATGTATTCCCCAAACACGACCATCTCTTAGATAACATCTACATAACAATTTCCATTAGTCCTTATCATGGGGATAATCCCCATGGTATTCCACAGTGTTGCATCCATGTGCCAAGTGGCCACACTGGTATAAACAAAGGTTTTTCCACCTGCTCCTCTCTCACAGGTGTGACCCCCAGGCAGTCTCTGCGGACCTGTGTGAGTGTGTGTGTGTGTGTGTGTGTGTGTGTGTGTGTGTGTGCACTGGTGTGTTGTGTATGTGTGTGTCTGCGAGTGTGTCGGGGAGGTGAAGCAGCTGCGTTCCACAGAGTGATGCCAAGATGTTGCTGTCCCTTGGCATGCTGATGCTGTCCGCCACACAGATCTACACCATCTTCACAGTCCAGCTCTTCGCCTTCCTCAACCTTCTGCCCGTGGAGGCCGACATAGCTGCCGTAAGTATGGCATCAAAGTGTCTGTCTGTCTGTCCCTCTGTTTCTTTTTCACTCTTCTCCCCCCCCCCATCATATCATTCACCAATTTCGCTAAGTAAAAATGCCCTTGTGCGAACGTGAATCGACGTTTAGGAGCACACATGCGAGTGGAATTTTGTATTTTTCAATTAAAATAAAATAGATCACGTTACGGGCTTTCACACATATCGGCGCGATAGGTTCACTGGGCTGACCAAGGAAATAGCCGCCGATATCACACTTCACACATTACAATAGAAGTTGGGAGGCGTGCTTCATAAATCTGTTTTGGCCCGTGTACCGCGCTCGCGACCGAAGATTCACGACGAAACTGCTTGCAACTGGCAACTCAACTTGCAAAAGAATCTGAAACTGGGCCGTTCACATCGCTGTGGCTATTGCAGCGGTAGAGACCAGATGCTTGCGCTAATGTTACGCCAGGAGTTGGACTCCAGGGACTATATTTCACCTGGAGAGAAACTAAATGAATGATAATGCTGCGCTTCTTAGCAACTGGCGAGAAACAAGGATGCCAGGACGTGATGGAAAGCTTATAACATACTTATACACCTGAACATTAGCGGCAGCTGCCCATGCATTTCTCCTGTTCCCCTGTGTGTCCGTGCCCGTGTTAAACCCCGGAACTGGAGCACACTTAGAACCAGAGTGGCTTAAGCGGAGACCTGGAAGTGGTTTGTTCACAACATTACAGTACCGTTGCATACTTTTGCTTTGCCACAAACAAGAATGCTCACAGACAGTCGCAGTAAGAATTCAAGCTCGGTTGGAAAATGGATGTCCAGCAAACGGTCCAGGAGACCAAGCTACAAAAAGCTCCTGGACCACAGAAAGGGTTGCGATTTGAGGTTCTGTTTAACAATGTTTGAGAATGATGATATGCACTGGTACAGAGAGTTATGCTTTTTCTATCTATCTGTTCATGTATCACTTAAATAGAAATGGCAGCAGCCAAATATACCTGTTCTTTATTGTAAGAGTGAAATAAAATACCCTTATTAATCCCTCTATTTAGACTCTGTGCCTATTTTATTTAGTTGTGCCCCTACTTTTGTGGACTGTACGCCTAAACATTTGAACTCATGAGCACAGTGCTCACAGGGAAAAAAGTCGAGCCCTGCTATGATTATACTATTATACTTTTTATTTTGCGCTCTATTATCCACGGATGTTACGCACATTGGTTGTTTAGTTGGTTGATAAATCCCACCCTAGTGTACATTTGGGGTAATGACACGTTGCTCAGGTTGTGCAGATGTATTGAAAACATTTTGCTACACTGCTGCATTGCGTGTGTGCCAAGGATTCAGAAACCACGCAGAAGCATGTTGCGGCCTTTAGTAGTGCAGCATGCAGGATTCGAAGAGAGAATCTGCATTTCCCTGGAGATCAAATGTGCCATCTAATCCTTTACCTTCAATATTTCAAGCTAACATCCACCATGTGTGCACTCATGTAAATTGAACAGTTACAGTGAAACATTTCTGCAAAGTGTAAGAACTATCCGAGTACATTTTTACACAGCGTTGTAAAAAAAACTTGCAAATATAGTTGCAGTCCAATATCATACCCTATATTACCATGCATTTCAATATGAACCCCAGAACGAACCTTGGATATATAATCCAGTCCAATCTGGATGGACGAACCTTTCTTTCATACAAAAAAGAAGAATGAATAATTCATATATTCATTATTCATATTCAATATATTCATATTCACTTTTCTTGCAGTACTCGTTCGACAACAAGACGGGGAACTTTGATGACCTGCCTGCTCGGTTTGGTTATCGACTTCCCAGCGATGGACTGAAGGTGAGCCAAGAAGAGAGTCAAAGCTAAAGACAAATTCTATATGCTGTGAATAGCAATCTTTATGAATACATGCATGCAACAATATGCTACAGTTAATCTAATAGATATTTAATACAAGTTTATCTATCTGTCTATATAGAATGACTAAAGAGTAAATTACAATACAATATAATAGCTTTACATTTCCTGGGCAAATGTCATGAATTTAGCTTTGAACCAAGCCAAAGCACTAGCCTAGCCGGGTGTTAACTTCCCACCAGCACAGAGTACGCTCTTCTGCGCTGAGTGTTGTCAACATTAAAGGCTTTGTAATGAAGTCCCAGTGTGGTTGTGGTATGGCCGGCACAACTGAGGTCTCTGCTGAACCCCACAGCTGTTAATCAGTACTGTGGATGATTCATGTCTGCTCGTCTAAGCTAGCTATTGTGACGCTCTAGCCCGTCAAGAACCGGTTGTTGTTCCATCAAGGCTTCTGGCACACGAACGCTTGCCGTAAGCAAAAATACCTGTGTGTGTGTGTGTGTGTTTGTGCGTGTGAGTGTGCTCCTGCATGTTGGTTCGACGTGTGGTGTGGGTGTCGGTGACTTCAAACAGGCAAGAGCTTCCATTGGTAGACGGTAACAAGCGCGCAGGAGTCTACCATTGGCCTCGTACATTGAAGTGTCGTGCCCCGAAGTAGAAGAAGTGATTCCATCATGTTTATTTTCCTTTATTTTTTTTGTGGTCTCGTGGTACCGTGGAGATGTTTCCCCTTTTTTTAACACTGTCGCTACTCAAAACCACTCCATACGCCTTGTGTGAAATGCTCGTCTTGTGAATTCCGAGGTTACATCTACTGTGTGTGTGTTAGACCACTAAGCAGTCGATGGCGTAAAACCAGATGACGCATTACTTTGCGTTACAATGTGTCGCCGAGCAAACACCCTAACCAAAATCAAAGCAGCGTTCAGGAGGTATGTTGGTTTTAATAGAATCACTGACTGTACGTAACATTTTGCATTCGAGAGTTCAACTTCGACACAAAAACACTGGGGTCTAACGATTCTCCAATCTCGATTCGATTTGACTTTGGATTTTGAGGTCACGATTCGATATTTTGATATATAACCTTTTTTTTTTGACAATGCTGATGGCGAGGCCTACACCACTCTAAAGAAAAAACACTTGGTTCTCATTAAATAACTTTAAACTATTTATAGTAACATTTATAAATAACTAAAATAGAGTATATTAAAGCAAAGAACGGTCAAACTTTAAAGTCTCACAAATAGTAAATAAATAATCACTTTGGGAAGCATTCTTTTTGTTTCAACTTTCTGTTGGCATTTGTGAATATGTCTTGTTGCTTGGGCAACGTATGGCACTCGCGTGTCACGAAGACACGGCAAACTGTATTTATAAATTTTTTTTTAAAAAGGAGCCGTAGTATGACGTTTGAAATCAAATTTAGATTTTTCAATTTTGAATCGAGGTCGTCACACCTCTGCTGACTATTCTTCAGAAGATCAACATTTTCCATTTACATTACAGCTTTTATCTCTCTCACTTTTTCTCCCTTGACCACTTTGTTTCTGTTTTCCCCTATCGTGTTACTGAGGTGTCCCAGCCGAGGGCTCCACTTCTTCTCGGCCGAGCCGGGTGTCGGTGTCAAGCCATGCTGTGGAGGCCAGTGCCGTCTGGCCATAGTCCCTTAAAGCCACTGTAGCAAACCAGCCGTTGTGTTTTTGCAGTAGAACCTCAGTGATCCAAACCCTAATTATCCAAACCCAACAGTCTTATCGAATCAGCACTTTTTAACCTTTTAGTTTTTCTTGATACACCGCTACAGTTAATTTTGGATACGGAGTGTGTATGGCTCCCCCAGTAGTGGCCCTGACAAGTCTCTTCCAAGACTCGGGGACAGTTAGTTATAGTCGAAGATGTACGTTTTTAGTTTCCTAGATTAATATACTGGGTGTGGTACTTCTGTATTTTACCTCCTGCACCCTTCATCGTGTCTGGCCGGACAGCAGGGTTCTTTTATAGCTTTAAATAGCAGGCGCTATTTAAAGCTAGAAGTTGTGGTCAGCCCTGAAGCCAGAGGTTTTCCTACAATCAATTATCTTGTCTTTAGTTTTCTCTAATGGAGGGCTAGTCATCTGTGATTGAGCAGATGTTTACACTGGAGATGTGGGTACCAAAACCCCACATATGCCTAAAAAGCACTGTGGGGCCAAACATAGACAGTATATAATCTGTCTGAGGTTTTGGTTGGCCTGCATAACTGGCGTATACTGTCCGTATATTAACCTTTTGCTTATCTAAGGTCTATCTATCTCTTACTACCATTCAAGTCAGTAATGAGTCTAGGTAGGTTCCCCAGATGAGATATAGATGAAATTAAACGGTTGTAAAACCATGATATCATTAAATCAAATACTTTAAATAAATTGAAATTAAATTAAAAAGTGTTTGGGGACATAAATTATCCTAACAATGACAAGTAACACAAATTGCTTTCGCAAAGAAGAATATCCTCACGAAGATCAGTAAAACAACTCCAGAACCTAGATATAAAGGATAGCTGTTCCTATACTCTTCAATCTTAAATACTACAACGCCTCGAGTGGTAGAGAACTTAGTACAAGACAACAGGTTGTTATTAGTCCTTTGAGCCAACTCTACATCACATGGCAGTATTGGCTGTTCATCGTTGGTGCTGGATTCCTCCCGGGGGGAGGTCCAGCTGTAACAGAGTCTTTCCTATAGTCACAGACACAGCTTCAAGCTTTTTTTTAATAATTTTTTTTTTTACAGCTGCCACAAAATCACAAGCCTCGCGTGACCATCCTGATCTCGCGACTTCACATGCTGTGTCTCTCTGCAGATCGAGTCTGTCCTCGAGCCTGTGGAAAGCCTCTTCCAAAAAGCTTTAAATGCTACGACCAATCGGCGCTCGGGGGAGGGAGTTTCAGTTCAAGATGAACAAGGAGCGCCGCAGTCTGCCGAATAAAAAAAAAAAACAATGGTTCAGTTATTTTGTTCAAAATGTGATTTTTCCAGTACGATTATTCATGCATATGTACAGTTTTTTAACGGTCGAGGATTCATTCGCTTTTCAGCGGTATGATTGAAGACCATTCAATCATGGTTACAGAGATTTGTAGATGGTTTCGAGAGGTTTAT
>OMNR01099816.1:5622-18214 GCA_900303205.1 Mora moro
TTGAACATGCCTTTTATTGAACAAATTGCACATGAATACCTTACCAATTAAACAGATAAATTTAAATAAGATGGCAAGATGCAGCATGTTTAATGTTGGATCTTTAGATCTTCTTACTTTGGTCTTTAATGTTAGATCTTTAGATCTTCTTACTTTGGTCTTTAACGTTAGATCTTTAGATCTTCTTACTTTGATCTTTAACGTTAGATCTTTAGATCTTCTTACTTTGATCTTTAACGTTAGATCTTTAGATCTTTAGATCTTCTTACTTTGAACAAAACCAATACTTAAAAGGTTGCTTCGTTGTTATTTTGTCGGCTGCTACTTGCTGAAGCCGACAGCGACACTTTCAGTTTCTAACTGTAGCGTCAGTCATCTGAAGTATTGATAACACACTTAGTATTTTACGAGTTTTTTTTCATTTGATGAACGTGGGCGCTGATATGAAAATGAACTAACCCCCCAGACCTGTATCTGGACAGACAATAGTAACCTTCCTAAAGACGACCTGTTTTTATTTCTATTTAAAAAAAAGACGGTGGGCAAGTAACGTAATCGGTGTACGCCCGACCACCGGTAACACAGACCACCATGTAACACCGGTAACACAGACAACCGTGTAACACCGGTAACACAGACCACAGTAACACCGGTAACACAGACCACCATGTAACACCGGTAACAGACCACCGTGTAACACCGCTAACACATACCACCGCTAACACATAACACATACCGTGTAACACCGCTAACACATACCACCATGTAACACCGGTAACACAAACCACCATGTAACACCGGTAACAGACCACCGTGTAACACCGGTAACACAGACCACCATGTAACACCGGTAACACAGACCACAGTAACACCGGTAACACAGACCACCATGTAACACCGGTAACACAGACCACAGTAACACCGGTAACACAGACCACCATGTAACACCGGTAACAGACCACCGTGTAACACCGGTAACACAGACCACCGTGTAACACCGGTAACACAGACCACCGTGTAACACCGGTAACACAGACCACCGTGTAACACCGGTAACATACCGCGGCAAGCGCACAAGGTCTTCGTCAACCACATCTTCCTTGCTCTTCTCTCCTTCCTCAGCCATCGCACTATCTAACCTCGCAGTCACCACCGAATTGACACCAATTAATGTGAGGATAGCTGACGGCTAGCTGGGGCTTCATCTGACTGGCCAAATGGTGTGCATGCATGGCCCATGTGTCCAGGGCTATTCATCGCGTTTCAGGTCTTTTGCAATGTGTTTATTGTGCATGTTCATATTGGACATATTGGACATTGGACATTGGGACAGGATAGTCGAGGGACTCCCAGCCAAAAGGTTCTAGGTTTGATTCCCCCGTAGCCAGACTGTAATGCATCCTTGAGCAAGATGCCTAACCCCTTACCTGCTCCTTGATGATGTGTATCTAACATACTAAGTGGTCGTCTCCACCTCCTCCTCTTTGTCTTTGTCCCAGCATCCGCAACTCCTCCAACTCCCAGGTGAACAAGCTGACCCTGGCCAGCGACGAGTCAGCTCTGATGGAGGACGGCCCCCACCCTGAGAGCTTCCAGGAGGGCGGCGGCGACGGCCAGACCCGGGCTACCGACAATGAGAAGGACGGCGTCACCTACTCATACTCCTTCTTCCACTTCATGCTGTTCCTGGCATCGCTGTACATCATGATGACCCTCACCAACTGGTACAGGTGAGGTCTCATCCGCGACTCTCCCGCCTCAAAAGATGCTCAGTCATTAGGAGTAGTAACTATGTGTGTTTATAGCTATGTTTATGTACATGCATACATTTCTATACATTTGATTTATTTACGTACCTTGTTTTACATACACACCTGCACATTTTTGTATATTTGTATTGCCATAGCATTCGTTTTGTTATGTTTTCTACTTAAATGTATTCTATTCTCTCTATTATCATGAGCTTAGCAATTGTAGCGGCAACAGTTCCCCTACGGATCAATAGGGAGGTCTGAGCGTGGACACGTCGTCTTGTCTAAAGCTGATCCTGTTAGTTGAACACTCGTCCCTCTCCGCTCTGCAGCCCAGAATCTGACTACCAGACCATGACCAGCAGGTGGCCCGCCGTGTGGGTTAAGGTCTGCTCCAGTTGGATCTGCATGGCCCTCTACGTCTGGACCCTGGTGGCCCCGCTGGTGCTGGTCAACAGGGACTTCGACTGAGACGCTGCGCGGCTGCCCTGTGGCCACACCCACGCCTGCATCACCCTTTTCATGTGTTTTGGTTAGGAGATGTGAAGTGAACAAAGATGTAGGTTTAACAAGCACATCTACACTAGACCACATTTTGTTTTTGAGGTTTTTTAAATGATCTAAAAATCTAAAGCTTGTTGAAGAAGAACATTTACTGGGCAACAAAAGTAAATTGGCCTGACAATTACAATTGATTTAACAAAATAAATTTTACCGTACTGTGGTTGGTGGATTTTAACCTAGAAATGGCAGAAACCTCACAAATGTGATCTAGTGTAAAGTCTAAACTAAATGTTTGATTTCTTCAGGCCTATCTATTGTATGACTTTGTGTTGGCTAAAGTCCTCACCCTTCGCTATGAACAGGCTGGGCTGTGTTCAGAGATACAAGGGTGTTCTTCTCTTCAAGTCAACAAGGTTTCCTTTTAGTTTTGTCCCTTCCTTGTGGTCATTGTGGGAAGGGAAACCTGAAGAAAGATATTTTTGAATCTTGCAGAAGATTTTTTTTGTTTTACCTGCAAAGTGTTTTTGTGCTTCTAAACACAGCCCTCAGCCTGCTCTGTAATGCTAGAAGTTGTCTTTGTGATTTCTCAGTAGCCTGACGTATTGGTGAACCAGGCTGTTACCGTTGTAAATACTCCTCCCCTCTTTGTTGTGATATTATTTCATGTTGTCATTTTTCCCTTCTAATTATATATACCGAATAATAGCATGCTGTTGTTTTTAAGTTATGTGATTCTTGAAGCTAATATGAGCATCAACTTGCTTTTTGGGGGAAAAAAGTATACGTTCAATTTGAAGGCGTGGTTGAGTGCTTCATTGCAATTGTATTTATAAATAGGAATAAATAAAAAAAAAGCCAGTATCACTTTAATTAATCGGCTCTAGACATGGAATTCATTACTTGCAGTTGTGTGTAGCATTTCATAGCTGTGGAAACTAGGGCTAGAGAACAGACACCTTCAACACAGTTTAGGATAAAGCTCTGCATGATATAAACTGCCATTATCATTGTTGCTGTGGCTATTTTGTTTATCGTGTTTAAAAAAAAGTCTCATAGGTCAGACTTCTAACATTTCTGTAGTTTATACAGAAATGCGTTGAACTTGAAGCTTAACTGTTATATGTTGTTAGGTGTTTAGATGTGACCGACTGATCACTCATTATATATATATTAATTTAATTAAAGATACACACATACTCGTCTGTTTTTCTGCTCTTGGAAAAATGTTTTTACTTTATAGGTTAATTTCATGTGCTGAAACATGAGTGCCCTTTTTGTACTTCCCTCAAATGCTGAAGAGCATTTGAAGTGTTAAATATCTTAAGCACAATGTTCCTTCTTTCTTTATTGCAGTACTTGCAAGAGCGACAAAAAACCTCACATGACCATAATGGGGAAGACAGAAATGCACTGGAAGCTACTTTGGGAACAGTATAGTACAAGGACACCACAGGCACTTCTGTTTGAACTCTAGGATGTTGTGTACACCCCCCAGACAATAGTTCCTAAAGACAACCTGATGAATCACTGGTGTCATATACATATATGTGTATGTGTATATGTATGTATATATATATATATATACACACACACACACACATATATGTATATATATATATATATATACATGTATATATATATATATATACACATGTATACATATATACATGTATATATATACATATATATATATACATACACACACACACATATAAATATTACAACGTAAAATGGCAGCAGTCTGCACAACAGTACTTTTCAGACTTGAATAACCTGTTGCTGTTTTATGCCATTTACAAACAAAGAAGCTTTTATTTGAAGTAAGCATGGTAGTATGCTGTTCTATAGTATTTATGAAAGACAGGAAAAGAAAATGAACTTCTAATTTAAAAAATGACTACAAAAACATCATGGGTCAAAGCCACCTCTTTGCATGATTAGAATGAGTATCTTGCAATCAATACATGTTATTTTTTAATCTTTTTTACATTTTGAAAGAGTTGCAAATTGAAGAGGCATCCCAGCACTCCCACACAAAGCTCTCTATTCAGAAACCTTTAGAAGACTGGAAGGCTGCTCCATCAATGCGCAACATATTGGATCTGTTTTAATATATTAGCAACTTGTGTCAAATAATTGCACTCATGGGTACCAAAATATGAATCTATCATTAATAGAAAAGAAGGAGACAGATTGTGCTTTAAAAAGTAGCCAACTGCTGACCGAAATTAAAATATGCATTACATTTGGCATATATTTCACTACTTGGTTAAAGTTGAAATATTGAATTTTGATGTGTCTTCTAATACAATATAAAAGTCCCTGAAGGCAATGTGTAAAGAACACCGCTACGGACGAGTGGTGCCTTACCACGTCGGGACAGATGATGTCATGTTACAACAACACAATATATCTGGAGGTCTTTGGTCACATTAGCAAAATCACCTTTTATGGGTATGGTTTCTATTTGTACTGTATTTACAGTAGACCTTTCCACATTACAGGGAAAAAAACGAGAAAATCAAATAAAAATAGCAATGTTGGACAACAATAGACATGAGAGTTATGACACTACAGGCAACGCTGCGTAGTCCTGCAGCAGTACAGCTGCACAAGACATCCAGTCAGGGTGTTCAGGACACCATTCACCATCACAGGGACTTGAAATGCTTGTTTACATTACTTTCTGTATCTGTTCTCTGCTACATTTTTTGAAAATATTTGACAAAAGCCTTTGTGGATGAACAGCTTCCGATAACGTAACATTAGGACAGACAACGATACCACGTTGTGGGGCTTTGACCACACTCGGGAACAAAATCATTAATACATAACGTAAGAAACAAGCTGACTGGCTTTCTCTGTACCGCATGTAAGTAACACAACAACAACAAAGTGAAAAAAGCTAAAAGAACAATAAATATATTATGAGTTTTCAAACGTTACCCGGAAGATGCCTTCTTCTCAGGGCCATTTTGTATTCTGATTGCCATGCTAATGGGTGGGACTGTCTTTAGCCAAGTTAACAAGATCAACTCCATACAATAATTATCCCCCCAACAACGTACCTCCTCCAAACCGAATGCAGGAATGCCCAAACGTCAACATAGAAGCTGCGGGACGAGAGATATTTTACTGTCCCACGATAGCTGTTGTATTTTCTCCACCATGCTTCTCAGACAAGCGTGGCGTCATGGTGATTATTGGTTGGCTCCTGGTTGAGGTGATCCGCTTCAAACCGTTCTCGTGTCGTGGCGTGGTCCCCCGGTTCAGACCACATCCAGCAGGGGCGCGTCGGGGGGCAGTTCACACAGGTAGAACAGAGTCTCCTGGCTGGCCTCGGCCTCCGTGAGCGGCTCCAGGCGGACCATGGAGCTACGGGGCAGGGGCTCGTGGGCCTCCAGCGAGGCTTCCAGGATGTCTGTGGGGGGCTCGGCCTGGACGGGCGAGGTCACGGAGGACTGGAAGGCTCCGCCCAGGTCCAGCTCGGCGGTCGGGCTACAGCCGTCCAGAAAGGCCAGCAGAGGAGAGGAGGTGTACTGGATCAACTGGTGGGCTGTGTCCGTTCACAGGGACAATAGGGAATGGAAACCATGGCAAACAAGGTTATTTGTTTCATTGGTGAGTGAAAAATAAGAAGAAAGAAAATACATTTTCTTTGGCTAGAGGAAAGCGCACAAGCACTAGTTGTGGGCCTAAGAATGCAGTTCACTGTATGGCAGCTTCATGTGTTTGTATGCATTGTATTTATTATTTGATCAACAGAACAATGCAATGACTAAAGTGTCATGTTGTCTTGTCTGGTGAGGAGTACATCCACTCACCTGCGCTATGCTGCCCCTCTGTGCCTCCGTTCAGCTCCTCTGGGGGCTCTTTGCATGCTGCCGTCTCCTTGAGAGAAACCCCAATGAAAACACAGCCTGTTAATACCATCTAACTATTGGATGGAACTTAATAATATTACAATTAGAGCTGGAACGATTAGTCGATTAATCGATTAGTTGCGACTATTAAATTAATCGCCAACTATTTGGATAATCGATTAATTGTTTTAAGTCATATTTTAAAGAAAAAATAATCCAAATTCTCAGATTTTAGCTTTAGTTTCTTTCTTCCTCTGTGACAGTAAACTGAATATCTTTGGGTTGTGGACAAGACAAGACATTTGAGGACATCACCTTGGGCTTTGGGAAACACTGAGCAACATTTTTCACAAGTTTCTGACATTATATGGACCAAACAACTAATCGATGAATCAAGAAAATGATCAACAGATTAATCGATTATCAAAATGATCGTTAGTTGCAGCTCTAATTTCAATTGAAACAGCAAATGTATAAAAGGTCACTAAAGGAGTGCAGACAAATAACGTACATGGAATTAAAAAACGCTGGCATCATCATTGGACAGACCCGGCATGTTCTCAAAAGTAACGCGGGATTTTCGGAAATGACAACAGAGGACTTTACTGGCATTGCCAGTGATGTGTGAATGGTGGGGAAGGCATGTCTTGTGTGAACAACAGAAACTGCTACCTTTCTAGGGAAAACGTAATCAGGCAATTTGACAGCTTTCATGTGTGAAAAATGCGTGTGTGTGTGTGTTTGTGTCGTTATAGTACCTCCAGGGGGTCGGGGTCAATGCTGAATTGCTTCCCGTAGAACATGGCCGTGAAATCTTCCAGAGTGCAGTCAATGCTGTCCAGGTAGTCCATCAGCTCTAACCTGAAGAGAGAAACAATGAAGAATGTTTCCCCATCCCACTACATCATTCATCCCACAAGTCGCTGGATCTTTGAATCTAATCTGGGATCCAGCAGTCCTACTATGCTATAGCAGAACTTCTGGGGTGAGACGACACAGAGCCTGGGCCGGGAACCAGGAACAGAAAGAGGTGGAGTTACGCCTTGTGTCTTGAGATATTCTACTAAAGAAGCTTTCAGAAGGGGATTCTAAAATGTGTATTTATACAGCGGCCAGTCTACACGGTGTTGATGTGAAACATTTACACTTGACAGTAAGAGAAAGAAAGTGCAACGGCCCGTTCACCCAGATTTGGGCTTGTCTGCTATCAGACATTCGATTATTAATCCAAGTCTTTGGTTAAGTCTAAGGTGAGACAATATCTATTGGTGGAAGGAAACAAAAGGAATCCAAAGCCCAGCGTACTTTCCCAGCAGGTTGATGTTCTGTGAGATGGCCCCGCTCTCCTTAAGTATGGAATCCATCATCTTCAGGGAGTCCTCCATGGCCAGGCCTGGCGAGGGCTTGTTGAGCTGCAGGGCGCTGCTGCTGCTGCTGGCTGAGCCCCTCTGGCTCTCCTCCTCCTCCGCTGCCGTCACCTGGCTGGCCTCGGGGGGTTGGAGCTCTTCTCTGGAGCTCACTTCCGTCTCGGCAGGCAGAACTGTGCAGCTGTCAAAGTCTACCTCCACCATATCTCCATCGCTGATAGCAAAATGAAAGAGTTGAGCACATTTCATTCACGTGTAAAGATTCATAGCAATGTTAGTGACTGTGGTTCCAAAATGTAATCAAATGGCATGTCAAGCATTGTGGGTTAGGCTCTGTACAGAGACATTCAAATTAAATTCGACTTAAAGGGGAACTGTCACACTTGCTATTGTGTAATATGGAAATACTGCTTCATATGTGTGGATGAGTTGATGTTGCGGACCCCAAAACACGTACGAAGCAGTACGCTCATATATTAGAACATCCCGGCTGTGACCTTCAACACTCAGACAGGATGCCTTGTCAACGTACCCTTGATCCAGGACTCTGGACGGTCCCTCTGCGCTGACCTCTGCTTCCTCATCCGTTACATCACAAATAATGACATCTTCAGAGATCTCATTCAGACTGTTGACAGGCGACTGCAACAGGAGGGGGCAGTGGAGGTGAATTACAATCCATACATAAGGGCCATGTTGCCCTCAGGTCAAGAAAGCTATGTCTCACATTATTCCACCCAACAATAATACATGAAGTTATTACTTTATTAGTAAAACATCTACCAATTACAAATTAACTACTATTATAAAATAATAGTTATAATAAATCGAATGTAATAAATGAAGGTATTCATTGAGACGAGGCACACTGAGACGAGCCACGTAAAGGGATCAGAGCTGTGAGCTGGAGGGACTCATTCTCAGGACACTCCTATGATCCACACAATACCTTCCTCCTGTGTTGCTCAATGGTTACTAGAAATGAGTGTTAGAGTGTATGAACAGCGGTGTAGGTCGGTAGTGGGCACTTGCACACGCACATTGTCATCATAGATCTGATGGATGTATTTAGGCTTCTTTCCATTGACGTTCATAAGGATTGGCCTAATAAAAAAAAACAAGAAGGGGGTTACAAATGGAGTGAAATGAATGCGTTGCAGACATCAGGATGTCTAGATGTACCGTAACTTTTACTATAGTAGTACCTTTAAGGAGGAGCTCTAGATTACTATAGTAGTACCTTTAAGGAGGAGCTCTAGATTACTATAGTAGTACTGTACCTTTAAGGAGGAGCTCTAGATTACTACAGTAGTACTGTACCTTTAAGGAGGAGCTCTAGAGTACTATAGTAGTACTGTACCTTTAAGGAGGAGCTCTAGATTACTATATTTACCTTTTACGCTTTACATTCATAATGCGGTTGTTCTGTACCAAAGTCACAATGAAGTGTATGAGCTGAAAGGAGAAAGGGACATGAGTGAGTCTCAATATTGTATAGAGGTATCTTCAAAATAATACATTGTTAGTTTAAACAAACCTTTTTGATAAGTTGCTGTTGGTGGACATGTTTTTGTCTTAGATCAGAGATCTCTTGCCATAGTGCCTCATTCTCCCTGAGATTCAAAGAGAGAAAAGACAAAAGACAAACAAAAGTATGACAAACAAAAGAGAACGAGAACAGAGAATCAGCATGTAATAATAAGCCATTATCAACAATGAATGAACAAATTGTCTCTGATTTAACCATCAACCAGTTTTCCCAAGCAAAGCAGTATATTAATGAACCAATTCATTTCCACTCTTTTGGGAAGCACCTTTTCAGCGCTGACAGTCGTGCGTCCATAGTTTCTTGTTTGCCGTGGACATTCTGGACACTGGCCAGGATCTTGCTCAGATCCTCCTGTCTGATTTTACTCTCCTCTGGACGAGTGTTGGAAACCTGCCATTGATGAAAGAATCTACTTTAACGATTTAAGTTATTGTTTGATAACATTTACATGATAACAACCATGGTTAAAAGTGTACTGGTACTCTTGTTTACAATAGATGAGCAAAGGAAACATTTTACGTTAGAGTTTTTCTGTGTATTTTGGTTACCATGACTTTAAGACAGGTCGTTGTCGTATTATAAGTCAGCTGTTCAGTATTCTCACAAATGAGACTTTAGATTAATAATCTAAAGTCTGATAGCAGACTAGCTCAAACATGGGTGAATGGGGTTTCCCTTTCTTTCGTTTCATATTTGTTTCGACCAATCATGTTGCTGGGGGTGGGGATCTGTCGACGCGCGTTACATGGGATGGGTCTCTACTGGAAACAACCCGACTTAGCGCTCTACCTACTGCGTATTATTTCCCCATTCATCGAACATCGAGTGGACGATATCTAAAAAAAATTAAAAAATTCACCCCTCACCGATAGACTGTGTTTGTTGCTTGCTATAATCTAAAGTAGTTGGGGTGGTGAAACAGCTGAATGTGCCATGCGCCAGAGTATTCACTCTCAATTTAAATCTATTAACTCCAACTACTTTGGATTTTATTACTGACGTTGTTGTACTCGGTATAGCCGAAGGCTATGACGAATGGAGGAGTGGTCATTCTTGTCATTCAGCCTGACTTGACCTGACTAAACTGTTCTTGTACTGATTACAAGGCATTATCAAATCAAAGAAGTGGGATGAATTAAAAAGAAAAGTGCTCACTATTTGTTAATTGTAGCATTGTTCAGAAGTCCTATGTACGTAAGTAAGTCAAGTCTCAAGTATTATGAAGTCCAAGTCGAGTCCCAAGTCATGAGCAAGATCTCGAGTCAAGTCACAAGTCGATATATTGGCGACTTAAGTGCGAGTCTGAATCTGAGACTCGAGTCCCCAACCCTGGGTTTAACATATAGAGGGCAATTTGAGTACATTTTTACATCTCATCCTACATTTGTAAAATGTATATTCAAGTCCAGATTTGGACCAGGATCAATCCATAGCACTACCCACTAAATCACTTTTCATCTAAAATAAGTGGTTTTAGGGTTTGTTTTCCTCTAAAAAGGAAAGCAAATTGCTCGGACGAAGAAGCTTGCTTCCTCACCTTCCTCTTGATGTGTTCCAGCAAGTCGTCCTGTCCATGTTTGAAGTAAGGGTGTTGGAACTCCACTGGCCCGTCTCTCTCTTGCTTCACAACTCCAGTATCAACGTGCATGACCTTACGGAACCCATCTGCCCAAACAAAATATGACAGATTAACAATGTGTAATGTAATGAAAAATTATCCACACACAAATCACCCTGTTGCACCATGTTCAACGCGATTAGCATGGCTTAATGTTTAGCCAGCTTGCTCCAGGTGGTTAATAAAAAGAATAATTAATCGCAATTATACAGCACTTTTCAAAACACTCAAAGTGCTTTACATGGGAAAAAAAATCAAGTCTTAGCAAGAAACGTCTTCCATGTGTTCGTTTGTCATGTATGTGGTCAGAAAAAGGAGAAAGACCAACATACACATGTTCAGTTGTCTGATGAAGCTGGCCATATTGTTGTGCTTGAAAAACTTTGGGAGAATCTCTTTGGCAAAACGCTGCTCATCCAACACAAGGAAACTGTTACCCTCCTAGAAGAAATATACAAGAATAAGAAACAAAAGCAAACATTAAGCCTTTACTCACAACCATTAACAAGAAAAGATGGCATGACAACTTAGAGATTGTATATATCTGAATATTTATAGCTGCATGTTTAGAAAATTAAATATGTGCAAAAGTATTTGGTAAATGTTAAGGGCGCAGTTGGACGTCCTACAGTCCCTTTGCTACACCTCTGTGTTACTAGATCTCTACATTTACTCTACAGATGATAGCCACCAGGTAGCTGCTAAACAATGGACACCATGAGTTACAACAGATCCTTTAGTCCCTCTGCGGATGTGTTACTTCTCTAGATGTACAGTTGATAGCCACCTAAACAATGGACGCCAAAGGGTAGGCTAACTAGCTCAACTAATCTGCTACTAATCGCTTGTTGGAGTGGTTCAGTAGAGATCCAACAGTAATAAGCAGTGTAAGCCATGCTAGTGTGCTCCTACTAACACTAGACTACTTCCACTGGATGCTACTTTGTTACCGTTAGCTTCCGCTATAAGGATAGTTTATAACGTTACCTGACTCCAGCATATGAATTCATTTGTATCTGCGTCCTCAACAAGCGTCCACAGCTTGGTTAGGAATGCAGGGACGTTGGAGTTATTTTTCATTTTGTCGATTTTGCTTTGAAATAATTCACCTCGAAAATACGCAATGTTTTCTATCTTTCATGAATGAGGAAACACAAGTGGTCGAGTTGACTTCCGGTCGGAAGCGGATTGGTCGAATATCTCCTACGTAATATCTCACGTGACACACCATGTAAATAAAGCCTGGCCGGGGACCCCGAGCACTATGGGCCCCACCATGTAAATAAAGCCTGGCCGGGGACCCCGAGCACTATGGGCCCCACCATGTAAATAAAGCCTGGCCGGGGACCCGGAGCACTATGGGCCCCACCATGTAAATAAAGCCTGGCCGGGGACCCCGAGCACTATGGGCCCCACTATGTAAATAAATCCTGGCCGGGGACCCCGAGCACTATGGGCCCCACCATGTAAATAAAGGGTCTAGCACATGCCGTTGGTGTGTGTGAGTACTCTGGATAACGTAGCGATCAGAGTTGGGTTTTCTTTTTTATGCAATGGCATTATTGTTTTCTATATTACGTTAATACTGTTAATTGTGGTTCGCAAAATTTAACGTATTGACTCGTTAAGGACTATTTGTGCAATATTTTTGTTTCATAAGGAGACTGATTTTGAAATTGAATGTGAATTGTTTCATTAAATTGACTCAAGTAAATACAATACCCTACTAATTGTAGGGTTCAGTTAAATAGTAGTGCCACTGATCATGCTTCTTTCGCGGCTTGTGCTTATATATTCATAGGCCTACTTATCATACTCATAGTACATACTACCACTATTAGTACTACTTTTTATCAACACCCTAACAACCACCTGCAAAAGACATAGTACTTTGTGTAACTTTCCAGCTTTGTGATATGTGTCTCAGGTTGCGATTCCTG